>RWGZ01001796.1:0-27438 GCA_009725065.1 Utricularia reniformis | reverse complement strand
CAAAAAGCAAAGGGCAGTTTCGTAACCCTAACTACTAAACATTCAATGCCAGAATCCCACTTGATTAAAAATAAAAACATGATACAGAAACACATCTAAAGTGGAATTCGATAGATTTGATTGTTTTTGTTTAACTAATCCCACTCCCATAAATCTGGATACATCCACAAGTAGGAGAATGATGATGAAGACAATAAGTCCGTCTTGTCTTCCTGTAAAATCCAAAAAAAAGATCAGGAGTAGTCAGGTTCATTTACTAGAGTCGTAACTTTGAACAAATCATTCGAAGAAATACAAATGAGATGGATAAGAAGCCGACGAACAGTATAACTTTGCCTCATTTTGTTCACCAAAATTGAAGAAATGAAAATAACGCGTTAGCACACCAAATACGCACATTCAGGGATCAATCGAATTTATAAATATCGCCGGATGAGACTGATTTGTTGGAGCCCGCAAGAAAAGTGGAAAAACATATCGCGATTGATAATTTTGAATAAAAGGGGAATAAAAGGAGCGTGTGATAATTTTGAATGTCAAGTAATTAGACAACTGTAAGTAATTTTGAATTTTAACAAAGTTAACGTTAAAAGATGGATTCTTCTTTCCTTATGAAGATCTTCTTTCAAATACGGCTATACTTAGATATGGTCCCACATAGTTTAAGGGTTATGGTAAATTGAGTTCCAATAATTTTGAAAATTTGGTAATTTTAAACCTCAAAGTTTTAGTATGGCAAAACAGATCCCTATCTTTTGTATGATTTGGCAAAATCAGTCCCTATTATTTATCAAAATTGACAATATTAGTCTCCAAACTCTTCAATTTCGGCAATGTTAGTCCCCAAGCAAAAACTATGGCATATTTGATCTTCGTAATTCCAGAGTTTTGGCAAAAAAGGTCTCTAACGGTGTTAGAGATTCTCAACGTTTTGAAAAATGGCAATTACGGCCGTTAACTAATTTTGCAACGGTGGTCCTCAACGTTTTGAAAAACGTAAACCCTAATGGCCGTTAAATAATTTAGGAACCAATTTCGCCAAATTCCCCAAATTTGGGGACTAGTTTTACCACCAAACGTAAATAATGAGGACTTATTTTGCATTTTTTAAACTTTGGAGACTAATTATGAACTTTGGAGATTGAATTTGTCAAATTTTACAAACTATGGGGATAAATATTGCCAATTAATTGAGATTTTGGGACAATATATGCCAAAAAATAATTTGAAGATCAAATTTGCCAAAATCAACAAAATTTGGGGCAGCAAGATAGTAGGGACTCGCCGGAAGAATCGACAAAATGGTGATTTTTTTGAATTGAATGTTAAGAGGACCCGACCCACTTAATGATTATATAATAAGGTTTATAATAAGGAAGTGATATTATAATAATTGACTTGTTTAAGTCTTTTACGGTGCAGTCTCTTCTCCTTATACGTCATATCTATGCACTCTCTCATCATAATTTCGGCTAAATTCTATGATTTCAACATAGTATCGGAACTAGTTCGGTATAATTCTGATTATCAATACCCGGAAAATCTGGTTTATTTCAATTCTCAAGTCCAGATTTCGAGCGGAATTTGGGAAAATCATATTTTTTTCGGTTTTCAAACCTGAACCAAACCTGTATATTTCAAGTGGAATTCGAATTTAAAGAAAATAGTAAAGTTTGGCGGAATTGTAGTTCATTCACACCCCTAATCAGGACATTTGAGCGAATTGTGCTATAAAAAACTGATTTTTATTATGTATCATTCAAACAGATAAATTGGCAACGGTAACTTTTAAAGGTAATTATCAAACTTTTCGAACGTTTGTAAAAAAATTGTGGTATCTTTGCAATTAACGGCTACTTCCAGGGGTTAATATGGAAATCGTGTGAGCAACTTTGAATAATTTAACGTTGGAGCGCATTCTCTTTCTCTTTCACAATTCCTTTGTTCTCTGGTCTCCAACAGCCCTACGCTCCCTTCTTTTTCTTCTCTTATATCCTTCAGGGGTTTTTGCTTGAAGATTTTATTTCCTCACTGCATTTGAGGAAGTAAAAGTATACAACAAATCCGACGACTGTCTTTTTCTACTGTTAATTCTGATGTAGGTAGATCTACTTTTGCTTTGGGAGGGTTTTTGATAATGTAACTTCTTGTAAGGTTGTTTATGTCCTACAAAACTCTTCTACTTGCTGTCTTTTCTTTTCTATTACACTTAATGATCTTCAGCGTGAGGGATAATCATTATACTTTGTGTTATTGATGGTGTTTAAGCGAATTTAATTTAATCTTCAGTGAAATGCTTCACTGAAATCGTGTATACAGTGAAGACTCACACGCACTCAAACAGTGGGCGTACTGGGGATTCCATCTTTTACAGTGAAAATCGCTCCAATTCTTCGAGTTGCGAATGGAGTTGAGCGCAGAAACCCTCAGGTTGCCTACCCTGTGTAAGTCTTTAGTGGGTTTGTTCTTTTGGATGGATTTAGTGCTGATTCATATCCATTCTTTCATAAATATTAAGGATTGTTTACATCGGTCTCCAGGTTGCTACTATCAATGACAATTCATATTGAGTTCACAATGAAGTATATGGTGCATCATTCCTGTTACTATTTTGAACATTTCATTGATTGAATGCTGATGGCAGAATCCTTTTTTAGTTTTAACCATTTAGCAAATTTTTATTCCACGGAACTTGACTTTTGAATTTTTCACGGCACACAAAACATAAAGGCATACCAAACATCCAATGTTCTCTTTGATGTGCTGAAGGTTTATTAAATTATATTTTTTTTGTTTTTTAGTGTCTACATTGTTTGCTTCTTGTCCGTCTAAGCAAAAGTTTTTTTTGTGTGTAGATATTGGAAACCCATGTATTGGCAATCATAAAATAACGTTGCAGAGAAGACATAAATTGGCTTTCTGTACAACATCCTTCCCCTTGATCCTGATAGTGCAAATCAGGCAATCATAAAATATCCTGACTTCTTAACAAAACTTTATGCTTCCATTTTATTTATTTTGTTTTTTGGCTGTTTTAGCTAACATTTACATATACGTAGATCCAAGCTGTTGTATATAGATTGCGTAATACCAGACATCTTGCTTGGCCATATGATTACAAAAAGAGAAAGGATGAGGATCTTCTTGATTGGATTCAAGCAATCGTTGGCTTCCAGGTGAAGTTGGACTATTTTCTTTCCTTTGTTGTTTCCTAATGAAATAATAACTCTTGTTTTTTATAAGGTTAAAAAAATTGAATGTAAGAAAATTCGAAGGATCCATTTGCTTTTGATGTCTAATTGCAGAAAGACATGTTTCAAATCAAAAGTAGCATCTTATTTTGCTACTGGCGAATGTTCACATAAACTAGTTTCCTAACCTGGATCAACAGCCTAAGGTTGGCCTCCTAGACTTTTCCTATATGATTTTTTTCTTTTACTTTCCTTAAATATCAAATCCTTTCTTTGGGAAATGTTTGATATTATTTATACTTCATTTAGTGATCCATGTGTTGGAAGTTGTGGAATTGTTGTGCAAATTATGGTGTATTCTCTCATCTCGCTTTATTATGCCTTAGCGGGGAATAAGTTGCTGATATTTGGGGTGTTGAATTCGACCCTGAAATCATTACATGTGATTTTAAAGAGTGAAATCATAATATCTGCCATTGTTTTTTTCTCAAATGACTCAAGAATGAGTTGCACAACTACAGGGCAGGTTTGGTTGATTTTATCAACCTTTTTTATAACCAGTTTCTTTTTCTTTGGCAGCTGGATGAGGTAATTAAAAAGCTTTTCAAAAACTACAAGAATTGGTGCAAGTATTCAAAAGTGGTCTGGTGATCCAAGAGCTCGGAACATATTAAGATTTATGAAAACGTAAAATTTATGAACTATCGTGTGCTTGCCTCATTGGTGTCATCACGTAATGATGTAGTTGTATCTGAACAGGTATCCTTCTGTCCGTGATGAGACCCATGCGGGTCTCATCAGTACGAGTGGCATATATTGATGAGGTTGAAGAACCCAGTAAATACAGGAGTAAGAAGTTGAATGATAAGGTCTATTACTCCACTCTAGTGAAAGATGCACTACAAAAATCAAAGCATTCTGAATCTGGATCAGGTAGGCAAGCGCATGCTTAAACTCACTAGGTGAATTATAACCTAGTTGAATTTACATTGGAATTTATATTCATATCAAAGATCACTTTTGAAAAGAGTGACATTCGGGTCCATGAGGAAGAACGTGTTCTGGTTAATTTATTTTATTTTTGTGGGTACCCCTTGCATTGTCTCTAGTTGCAATCTGCTTGTACCCAATTTGTAGTCTAATCTCAAGTATCAAAGTTAATATAGGATGCAATGTGGTATGGCTTCACCTTCATCAGTTCTGGATTTTAGTTATATTTCATTATTCAAGAGATTTTTTGTGAGTGTTTGTTTGGCTTATGTAGGTTTAGCGTATAAAACTTCCAGGCCCCGCTATTTTGAGTGAAGGGAAGCCTCAGAATCAGAATCTTGATATCATTTTTACACGTGGAGAAGGCCTGCAGACAATTGACATGATTCAGGTATGCTAATTTTACTCATTTACATATTTTGCTATTTACATAATCCTTATAAATGACATGTATGATTACTACATGGAAGAAGCTCAGAAAATGAGGAATTTGCTTCAAGAAATTTTTTGAAAAATATGATGTCGGATATACTCCCTCTATTCGTGTGTTAGTGGAACATACCTTCATTGGAAGGTGGTATTCCCTCATTCAATCAGAACGTTTTTTTCTTTTTTGAATAGAAATATGGTAGTACTATATTTTTGACTCAGGGTTATCGAGTTCATTTTTGTTAAAGTTTAAAAGTATATAGAGGATGATGATTTGCCATCAAGTTTGTATGTCCTCTTTTGTTAAGCTTGTAAATTATCTGGTATGCACTTCTTTATTTTGTTCCAAATTATTTTTCCTTGAGAAATATATGTTGATTTTTTTTTATGCATAAACACCATATTTTCCTTTTTTTCAGCTAGAGAATAATCAGGAAGATGGAGATCAAGTTGTTCTTCTTTTCCAGGACATTTTAGATGTAGTGACCAGAGATATAATAATGGAAGATCACTTGTCCAAGTAATATTCTAAACAAAAGTATATGCATATTTGGTATTCGGTTTGGTATCCAATGTCCGAACTTGCTAAATATATTGTATTTTTCCCTCCTCACCGACCAAGAGATTGACTTATTGTTGACAGTAAAGGTATCTGCAATGGATGTGCCATCAAATTTGTAGGCAAGAAGCGAATGTCATTCTTTGCTAACTCATTGTTTATGGGCATGTCAACATCACCTAAAGTTTGCAATATGCTCTCTTTCTCGAAAATACGATGATAAATATACTGCTCTCTTTCTCTTAAGGCATAGCATTCTTGCTCTTGTTTATCGGTCTTTTATGTGCTCAATGCTCTGATGAATATTTGGGGTTGGTAATTTGATGTAAATTGGCACACCGTTATAGCTCTTTTATCATGCAAGAATGTTATCATTTCTTTAAAGATTGATTTGGCATTCTATATCCTATCCCTGCATGTATTGGTTTAACACCATATTGCATTGTCTCTAGTTGCAATCTGCATGTACACAACTTGTAGTATAATCTCAAGTATCAAAGCTAATATAGTATGCAGTGCGATATGGCTTCACCTTCATCAATTCTGGATTTTAGTTCTATTTCATTATTCAACTGATGCTTTTTATTATGTAGGTTATTTATTGTATAAAACTTCCAGGCCCCGTTCTGTTGGGTGAAGGGAAGCCTGAGAATCAGAATCATGCCATCATTTTTTACACGTGGAAATTGATATGAATCAGGTACTCTAATTTACTGATTTACATAATGCTAAAAAGTGACATGTATGATAACTACATGGATGAAACTCTGAAAATGAGAAATTTGCTTCAAGAATTTCTTGAATAACATGATGTGAGATACCCTCTATTCTTGGGTTAAGGGAACATATTTCCACTGCAAGAGACAAAAATATTGTAACATGATAAAAATATATTGTATAAAAATATATTGGAACATATTCTTGCCATAGTTTGAATAAAAATATTGTATCACTATATATTTTGCATCAATATGATCTGAATAGTTTCTTTTCCAACTATATAGTAACATGATCATTTTTTGTCTTTTGCGGTGTGTCTTCTCTGGCTTGGTTTGTCTAATCAAGAGACAAATTTGTTACTATTCCTCAGAGGTTACTGACTAACACTGTATGGTATGTTTTTTGATAAATTTTTTAAATGATTGAATGATAATGACTTAAAAAATCAGATTTTTTATGTCTTTTTGTTATGCTTTAATCTGAATTATCGTTGTATGAATATATGTTATACTTTTAGGTTGGTCTTCATTTTTGGGGTACAGGAAGTGGTGCACACTACCAATTGTTTCCTTTCTGTTCATTAGAGATGTTTGCATTTGCCTAGATGACTGCATAGAAAGAAATGTATAAAGCTTATATTTTGATGCCACCGGTTTGTTACTTCGGCATAAAAGGATGTTTGCTCAGTAATTGTTTTTAAGTAGATTGCTTAGGAGATTGTTTCTTTGAACTGATGTGGCACCCCTATTGTTTACCCTGGGCAATTCGGTCCACTATCACTCACCTCCCATTTCCTTCATTGAGTAAGAGTTCTTGAAGCTTTCAAAACTGTATTTTTTCACCATTTCCTGTCCTTCATCTCACCGAAAAGGAGGTTGTTGGAAATTTTCCTTTGCAGAGTTGATAGACCTTTAGAATGTTCGACCAAATAGTACATGAAATCGGTGTAACGAAGCCATTTAAACCTCCTCTAGGATCGACTGTATATTGCTTTTATTATATGGTTCCTCCATATCCACTTTAATAACAAAGACCAATTATAGAGTTGAAGGTTCTTTATTCCAAGACCTCCTACCTCAAGAGGGGTAGTGACCATATCCATTTCACGAGGGGAGATCTTTTTCCCATGCCTTTCCTCCCCAGAAAAAAGTTCTTTTGGGGCCTTAAGGAGAATCATAATACAGGGGAAGACCAGTATCGCATATGAGGGGTTAACCTTCCACCATAAGACATTAGCTTGGTTTTCCATGCCCCAAGCCTATTTTCCATTAATTTATGTATAGTCTTCTAGGAAACAGCTTTAACATGATTTCTTCCCTAGATATTTGAGTGGGAAGTTTGATGCTTGGCATCCTAGTCTTGAAGGGGCATTCAATCCTATCAAAGAAGACTTGTGTACATTTATATGTAAACCCGAAAAGAGACCAAATCCTGAAAATAAAGAATTGATGAAATTTAGATTTTGCTCATCCTATAAGAGTAGCTTTCAATTTAAAGGCTTTAAAAAGTCCCTTGGAGACTACTTCTAGTAACTTGTTGAGAACTTTAGCAATAATAAGAAAGAGAAACGGTGCTAGTAGGTCTTCTTGTTGAATTCCTTTAGTTGGCTCAAAGACACGAGTAGGACTGCCATTTACCAATATAGCCATAGTAGAGAGAGATAAGCATGCCTTGATCATGTATTCACTTTGGTTGAATTTCATCAGTCTCATTGCATCCAACAAGAAGGACCAACAAAAAGATTTCAGAAAGTCCGCCTTAAATATGGAGATCTTTTTGCAAAGGAAACTATTTCATTTGCAATCGATGTCTGAGAAGGGCCGATCAACAATGGGGGATCTTTTTCAGTCTGTTTGCAAGAAGTTTCGACACAATCTTGTATATCATCTCAATAAGACTAATTGGTTTGAAATCTTTATAGCTGATTGGATTAGGTTTTTTATCGCAGTGGCATATGTTTTCCATTGTCCCTCCACTATAATACCTTTGATTGGAAATTTGGATTTGTCTCGTTTATTGAGATTGTGGTAAAACCAAGAGTTTTCATCTTCTACACTAATCCATTTAGTCTTGTTTTGTTGTTTTTCTCTAAAAATTTATGTTGGAGAATCGATTGTAATTCCTCTGGCCGAAGATCTCTTCCCTCCATTACCCTCTTTAACTCTTCCACAGATCTCGTGAGACTCTCCAATTTTTCCTTGTATGTAGTTTGATCTAAGGTTTAATGATGTTTTTTAAGAGTTTGGATCAGTGCCCGCAGCCTCCATAGAGAAGAAGTATGGGTTCCAGATAGTTAGCAACCCCTGGAAGGCAGGCCTATTGAGGGAATCCATCGAAGTCTAGTTATCACTAATTCTCTCAATCTTGCCCTTGATCATTGCATTGTTGAAGCCTCTACAATTTATACTGAGAATGTAATTTATTTGGAATATTCCTCACGGGAGCTTCTTTCACCTATATGAGTAAATCCCTCATGATTTCTTCCTTCATTTCCTCTTTCTTAGTGGAATCCACTACACATCCCATCATTTCCCTCATATTAGCATTTGTTGTGATTCTTCCTCTACCATTATATCGATTACCCAACTATTTTCTGTATACTGCCCTTTTGATCTTCTTGCATAAACTACCATTGGAGTCACGGTAGAGGGATGTGTGGCTGGTGCTGCAGGTTGGAGCTTTGGAGATGGAGGTCTTCTGTCTCTCAGGCACTACAGTATTCATGTTTCCAATTTCTCCATTTTGGATGGGAGTGGAGCCCATCTCTTCCATATCCACTCCCATTTTCTCTTGCCATTCTACATAGCCTATAACTGATTTCTCGAGCAAGGTTTCCTTCTACATACTCCAATTCAAAAAGGATGGGATGATCCCTAAATATGGGTCCTAGAAAACTCGACTGTCAGCCTATAATCAAGCGACTGTCACCAAGAGTTTTCCTTGATGCTATACTTTATATCAAAATGGGTCACGAAGAAAGATTTCGTGATTTTTTCAAGATCTCTCCAATGTGTTTTGCGCTCTGTGAATCCACGGTAGTTGCTCCTTCAGTCTACTCGGAGAGTCATCTTCCTTTTTCGCCGCACAACTTTTGTCCAACCTCTATCTACGTCTTCAGACTTCAGGCTCAACAGTTGACCTCCCATGTGGGGACATTCACTATCAAAGAAGACTTCTGTACATCTACTTGTAAACCCAAAAAGAGACCAAATCTTGAAAATAAATATTTGATGAAATTTAGATTTGCTCATCTCATTCTCCGAAAAGTAGTGTGTCATCGGCAAACTGTAAGTGATATATTTGTGCTAGCTTTCAATTTAAAGGTTTTAAAAAGTCCCGTGGAGACTACTTTCTCAAGTAACTTGATGAGAACTTCAGAAATTATAAGGAAGAGAAACGGTGCTAGTAGGTCTCCCTTTAGTTGGCCCAAAGAAATAAGTAGGGCTATCATTTACCAATATAGCCATGGTAGAGACATTCCAGTTTTTTACCTTTTCTTTCCAAACTTTTGATTCAGGAGCAGGGAACTTGATGGCTACAACAAATGCAAATAACTGATACTGTTTTGATCAAGAAGCCTCATCCCCTCATGCCCAGATCCACTGTGGATTGCATATACAACAAGCTATTAACGCCTGGACTCCATGTAAAGCAATGCATATACTTTTTGTTTATGAATATTATTTGGACATTATATCCCTGGTCACTACTTCTAAAATGTCTTGGAAAAGAATAACAACTTGATCTCCGTCTTCCCGATTATTCTCTAGCTGAAAAAAAGAAGAATATGGTGTTTATGCATCAACAAAAATCAACAGATATTTCTCAAGGAAAAATAGTATGGAACCGAACAAAAAAGTGCATACCAAGTATTTTACAAACTTAACAAATAGGACATACAAACTTGATGACAAATCATCATCCTCTGTATACTTGTCAACTTTAACAAAAATGAACTCGATAACGTTCTTATTGCATGTTCCATTACTATAGACACCCATATAACACATCCATTACAACACGAAATACATCATTGAAACGCTTGTACAAAGCACTAATTAATGAAACACAATCAACAATCATGAAGTAGCAGCATTATCAATAGCAATCACATGCAATGCATCAATTGTGTCATTTTGTATGCCTAACCATTTCTAGATAATACACTTGTTAACTAAGTGCATATAAAAGAGTAGTGGAAGCATAATCACTGATATTGTAGCAGTCATAAAAATGCTTAGTACTTTCATGAAAATACCATAAAAAATTGAATTGGTCTACCCCAAGCATTCCAAGAGATAATGATCATAGCCTTTATAGATAAACGAAGAATCTCAAAAGTTAACATTAAGTAATATGAAGAATAGTATGAGGAGAACAAGAATATGCATCAATATGAGGAAAAANATTCCAGTTTTTTACCTTTTCTTTCCAAACTTCTGATTCAGGAGCAGGGAACTTGATGGCTACAACAAATGCAAATAACTGATACTGTTTTAATCAAGAAGCCTCATCCCCTCATGCCCAGATCCACTGTGGATTGAATCCAACAAGCTATTAGAAAAGATAGCATATAATAAGAACACGCCTGGACTCCATGTAAAGCAATGTATATACTTTTTGTTTATGAATATTACTTGGACATTATATCTCTGTCACTATTTCTAAAATGTCCTGGAAAAGAATAACAACTTGATCTCCGTCTTCCCGATTATTCTCTAGCTAAAAAAAAGAATAATATGGTGTTTATGCATCAACAAAAATCAACAGATATTTCTCAAGGAAAAATAGTATAGAACCGAACAAAAAAGTGCATACCAGGTATTTTACAAGCTTAACAAATAGGACATACAAAATGATGGCAAATCATCATCCTCTATATACTTTTAAACTTTAACAAAAATGAACTCAATAACGTTCTGATTGCATGTTCCATTACTATACACACACATATATCACATCCATTACAACACGAAATACATCATTGAAACGCTTGTACAAAGCACTAATTAATGAAACACATGCAATCATGAAGTAGCAGCATTATCAATAGCAATCATATGCAATGCATCAATTGTGTCATTTTGTATGCCTAACCATTTCTAGATAATACACTTGTTAACTAAGTGCATATAAAAGAGTAGTGGAAGCATAATCACTGATATTGCCAGCAGTCATAAAAATGCTTAGTACTTTCATGAAAATACCATAACAAATTGAACTGGTCTACCCCGAGCATTCCAAGAGATAATGATCATAGCCTTTATAGATAAACGAAGAATCTCAAAAGTTAACATTAAGTAATATGAAGAATAGTATGAGGAGAACAAGAATATGCATCAATATGAGGAAAAATAGTATGCAACAGAGCAAACCTTGAAGCTGAGTTCTCTTTACTGGAGGGAATCCAGAATGGCTGTAGAGAGGTAAACACACAACTTTAGGCACACGGATATCACATCCATTACAATATGAAAGACATCATTAAAACGCTTGTGCAAAGCATTGCCCAATAAACCTCAATCATCAGTCATGAAGTAGCAGCAATATCAACAGCAACCATATTCAATACAACAATTGTATATTTTTTGTATTCATAACCATTTCTAGATGTGCATAGAACACCTAATTGCTGCATATGAAAGAGCAGTGAAAGCTTTATTATTAATAGTAAAGCATACCTTGCCCAAGCTTTAATATTGCAGCAGTAATAAAAATGCTTAGTACTTTCTTGAAAATACTATCAAAAATTGAACTGGGCTTCCCCGAGATATTCCAAGAGATAATGATCATAGCCTTTATAAATAACCAAATAAATCTCAAAAGTCAACATCATGTATATGAAGAATAGTGCATGAACCTGCAAGCATAATGTGAAGATATGCCAAAACTTCTAAAGATATGCCAAAATGATCTTATCTCTACAAAGTTAACTTTCCCCGTCCATTGATGTTTAGTAAGTTTTATTTCCTGTGTTAGCCAAAAAAGACACTAGAATGTGTTAGAAAATTCCACATATGAGGAACAACATAATTACCATATTACCTACTTCCAAACTGTACACATAAACCATTGATTTTATCCTGAAATCTGTCCAAGGGCTTGAAGAAAAAATCAGCATCAGCACGCATGGGCCATACAAGATGAAGACAATCCACATACCTGAACATTTTGTAGCATCAACAAGAAGTTTAAAAACTAGACATATCTCAAATCAAAATAATTTCTTCAATGAGAATATTTAGGTTTTTCCCTTTTGCTTCTTGCAGGTTCCTGAAGACTACAATATTAATGCAAGAGAAACATAACGAACACATTATTCAGGATACCCATACGGAGGTAATCTGATTTTTAAGAACTATGCGTTGCACCATTCTACAAAAAGGTACTCTCATATTCTAGTTTTGAGGATTTTTTCAACCAAACAGCTAAAACTATCTGTTGTCACAGATCCGAAGGACTTGGTTAAACATAAGTAATACCTGAACAGCCACAGGGTAGCAACCTATTGGCTTGTTCAGTCCTGGTATGCATTTGTGAAAAAATATAAATTTAACAAATATGCCACTAGAAAAGTAATAAAATAGCAGAAACCTGAAAAGAAGTTACACCCAGCACCAGCAGAAATTGAGTAGAACTCAAACATATCCGAAAATATCGAATGACAAATCCCTAGATTCAGCAACACAACGAACAGATTTTGTTTGCTACAAAAATGCAAATATTGGTTAAAAGAACAATAACAATGACTCTCAAGTTGGCAGCTTCCCCCCATATAAAAAGGTAGAGTCCCATACACAGTAGTTTCTGTTGTTGCTTTTACGTTAATACAATCCACATCCAAAGGCTGGGTTATTAATCATTTGAGAGAAGTTATCTCAATTTCATAGCAAAATGAAATTTTCTATCATGGGTTAGGGGCCAAAAGCTGCTTTTACGATCCAAAGACTTGCACCAGTTCTTGTAGTTTTTTAAAATTTTTTCATTACCTCATCTAGCTGCCAAAGAAAAAGGAGTTGGTTATAAAAAAGCTTGATAAAATCCACTAAACCTGCACCGTAGTCATGCAACGCATTCATGAGTCATTTGAGAAAAAAACAATGGCAGATATTATGATCATAGCCTTTTTTATACCCTGGAGGAATTAGGGAATCAAGATTACAAAAAACAAAGGCACAATATTTCAAAATTTACCCATCCGTAAAGCATTTGCATCCATAAAGACGCATGTCAATATGCATAATGAGGTTTCAAATTACATAATGTAAACTAGAGCAAAATTTGAAATGGAAGATGGGGAAATGATTTCAAAAGGAAATTCTGTTTGAAACTATCTCCAATGGAAACCATAAACTTAAAGGGAGCAATATTTCATATTTGCATCTTAAATCGAAACTCGCACCAGTAAGTTATTTGAAAAACGAGATTCATTTTAATAGTTATCTCCAATGGAACTGAAAACTATGGGAAATCAAGATTACAAAAAATGGATCCAATCGCAAACATTTACATATCCATAAAGGAAACATGCGTTGCAATGTGCATAATGGAAGAAATATTTCATGTTTTCATCATGAAATTCTAACTCAAAAGATGGGTAAATAATTCTATAAATGATTCAGTTTAAAACGGGCGAGCGGCAAATTTGGTCCCCAAAGTTTAGTGCTTTGGCAAATTTGGTCCCCAAAGTTTGTGTATTTTGGCAAAACTAGTCCCCGAAGTTTAAAAATGGCAAAACCAGTCCCCAAACAATTTTGTTTTTGGCAAAACCAGTCCCCAAAGTTTTGTGTGTGTGGCATAATTGGTCCCCAAAGTTTTAGTGTGCATATTTGGTCCTCAAAGTTTGAGGATTATGGCAAATTTCGTCCCTAACGCCGTTAAGGTCCCCAAAGTTTGCAAAACGTGGCAAATTTAGTCCCCAAACTTTGAAATGGCAAATTTAGTCCCCATATTTTACATAATTCGGCATATTTAGTCCCCAATAATAGAAAATGATGTTTTTGAAGGTCGATATGGATGTATATGATTGTAATGATACCGAGATTGATGAAATTATCTATGGATACGTACGAAAATTGATTTTTCGTTTTACCGAATGACAAGAATTGTGTATTGATTTGTGAAGACGAACGATACGAAATTGAGGCTGGCTATACCGAATTTCTAGAATTGTGTATTGATGATTTGATTTGTGTTTTTTAGAATTTGTAGAATTGTGGCTAAACTATGNTTACCTCATCTAGCTGCCAAAGAAAAAGGAGTTGGTTATAAAAAAGCTTGATAAAATCCACTAAACCTGCACCGTAGTCATGCAACGCATTCATGAGTCATTTGAGAAAAAAACAATGGCAGATATTATGATCATAGCCTTTTTTATAACCTGGAGGAATTAGGGAATCAAGATTACAAAAAACAAAGGCACAATATTTCAAAATTTACCCATCTGTAAAGCATTTGCATCCATAAAGACGCATGTCAATATACATAATGAGGTTTCAAATTACATAATGTAAACTAGAGCAAAATTTGAAATGGAAGATGGGGAAATGATTTCAAAAGGAAATTCTGTTTGAAACTATCTCCAATGGAAACCATAAACTTAAAGAGAGCAATATTTCATATTTGCATCTTAAATCGAAACTCGCACCAGCAAGCTATTTGAAAAACGAGATTCATTTTAATAGTTGTCTCCAATGGAACTGAAAACTATGGGAAATCAAGATTACAAAAAATGGATCCAATCGCAAGCATTTACATATCCATAAAGGAAACATGCGTTGCAATGTGCATAATGGAAGCAATATTTCATGTTTTCATCATGAAATTCTAACTCAAAAGATGGGTAAATAATTCTATAAATGATTCAGTTTAAAACTATCCCTAACGGAAACCAAAAACTAAGGGAAGCAATAATTCAAATTTTCATCCTTAAATCCAAACTCGTATGATGTGATTTGAAAAACGAAAAATCTTTTGAAACTATCTCCAATGGAAACCGAAAACTAAGGGAAGTCAAGATTACAAAAAATGGATCCAAGCGTAACACATTTACATCCATAAAGAAGCATGCGAAGCAATGTGCATAATGGATTTTCAAATTCCACAATAGAAACTAAAGCAATATTTCAAATTTTCACCATGAAATCCAAACTCGGATGATGGGTAAGTGATTTGAAAAATGAAAGCTAGTTTAAAACCATCTCCAAAGAAAACCAAAAAGTATGGGGAACGACATTTCAAATTTTCATCATTAAAATCCAAACTCTTATGATGTGATTTGAAAGATGAAAAAAATCGTTTTAAACCTATCTCCAATGGAAAATGAAAACTAAGAGAAATCAAGATTAAAAAAATGGATCCAGGCGCAAAACATGTACATAAATAAACGTGCGATGCAATGCACATAATGAGATCTTCAAATTCCACAATAAAAACTACCGCAAAATTTCAATTTTTCACAATGAAATCCAAACTCGACGATGGACAAGTGATTTGAAAACTTAAATTTTGTTAAATCCACCTACAAAGGAAACCAACACCTAAGGGGCAATATTTAAAATTTAATTATAAAATCAAAACTCGTACGATTTGATTTTTAAACGAAAATTGCTTTTAAACTATCTTAAATGGAAACAGAAGACTAAGAGAAATCAAGATTACAAAAAAATGTACTGCTGCAAAATGTAAAACCATTCTAAAAAAAATGTACTGCTGCTGCAAGATTCCAAATCCATTTTAAAACCATCTCCAAAGGAAACCAACAACTAAGGGGTGCAATATTTCAAATTTAAATCTTGAAATCAAAATACGTACGATGAGATTCGAAAAACGAAAAAATCGCTTACACCAATGGAAAATGAAAACTTTGAGGAATCAAGATTACAAATGTATTGTCCAGCTGCAAAATGGAATTTTCAAATTACACAATGGAACTGGAACAATATTTCATATTTCCGTCTTGAATTTCCGTCTTGAATTTCAAACTCAGACGATGGACAAGTGATTTGAAAAAAAAATCTATTTTAAAACCATCTCCAAAGGAAACCAACAACTAAGGGGTGCATATCAAAATTCATACAATGTGATTTGAAAAAACAAAAATTGCTTTCAAACTATCTCCAATAGAAACTGAAAACTAAATAAATCAAGATTACAAAAACATTGTTCACCCGAAATATGGAATTTTCAAATTCCACAATGGAACTGGAACAATATTTCATATTTTCGTCTTGAATTTCAAACTCGGACGTTGAACAAGTGATTTGAAATGTGAAATACAATTTAAAAATATCTCTATTTGTAAACAAAAAAATAAGGGAGCAAAATTCAAATTTTTATCTTGAAATCCAAACTCATAAGATGTGATTTGAAAAATGAAAATCACTTTCGAAAACTAAGACAAATCAATATTAAAAAATTAACTCCAACCGCAAAATGAAATTTTCCAATTCCACAATGGATCTGGAACAATATTTCATATTTTTGTCTTGAATTTCAAAGTCGGACGAGTTATATAACCAATAGATTTTTTAGAATGAAACTTTAATATGTGCTACCGGGTTATAGTGTCGAATATCCGAGAATAAAAAAATATATTTCATATCGATCGATATGTAAAATAATAGACAATACCTGGTTATAGTGTCAAATACATAGATGGTTCAAATTGAAATATTTATTTCATATTGATCGATATGTGAAATAATTGCCCGAATTCAAACTCATAGAATCAATTCGATCGTAATATATTGTATTTAAATAATTTTTATATTTAAAAATTAAGTTATATAAATAATATTCGAATTATTTGATTTATTTTAATAAAATTATATAAAAGAAGGTTATTTAACTAACAAAATATCAAAACAGTCTATTTGCCCAATACTTTATCAAAGTAGGTTATATAACCAATAGATTTTTTAGAATGAGTTATATAGCCAATTTGCCCTAAAATAGGCACTGATTTAAGCGAATTATGCAATAAAAAACTGATTTTTATTATAAACAAGAAAAGCGAGAGATTGGCAACGGTAACTTTTCGAACGTTTGTAAATAAATTGTAGTGTTGTTGCAATTAACGGTTACTTCCAGATCAAATTTGAAGTTTGAATAATTATTAAGTTGGAGCGCATTCTCTTTCTGTTTCACAATTTCCTTGTTCTTAAGACCCCCACGCTCCTTCTTTTTCCTTGTCTAATATCCTTCATTCCTTCTTGTCTGGTCACATTATCCTTCTTCACGGTGATTTTATTTCCCCACTGCAATTGAGGAAGTAAAAGTATACAGCAAGTTCGGGGATTGTGTTTTTATACTGTTAATTCTGATGTAGGTANGCAGGAATATTGTAATTGGAGCCATGCATCTCAAGGTTAGTATTACCTAATGCTACGTTTCCATTGATATTCACATTTGATAGCTCGAAGTTACATGGAATAGTAGTCGTGGAAGGAATGTTTATAGGCATGTCTGCGGCTTTGTCTTCATTCCCACTTGATTTGGTCTGTTAAAAACAGTAATGTACGCATATTGATGTTCGTAAGACGGTTCATTAATTAATTAGTGCACTTACTGGTGGTGCCTTCTTGACCGTAGGCGTATGCGAGGAACTGCTTGGTGGAGGATTGCAAGCCGATACGTTCTGTGACAATAACAAAAATATAAGTGACAACTTATGTTAGTTGACAACTTATTAACTTATGTTAGAAGACAAATTCAAAACAAACGCTAGGTTGTGCCGTGTTCGAAGGGACGGTCCGAGAACATTCCTCGGTGCTTTTCATATCATGCTTTGCAGCCTATTTCGAACATGCACACAAACACAACAACAACAACAATAACAACATGTATACGAAATAACTTTTTCAAATACATTTACCTTAGCGTTTTCTTTTTTTTTAGCACTAGATATTGGACAACTGCGTTTATTATGCCCACGAACTCCACATATTTGACATCTCATTCTACGTTTTGGCGTTTTTGGAGGAGTTGCAAATGGTCTTTGTCTTTTCCGAGGTCTTCCGGGTTTTCTCTTTTTGAACATCGGTTCCATAGGTGGTTGTGCATCTATCACCGGCCACTCCTCGTGTCCAGGCAAACCTGACACCCCATACTGGTACGTTGCTCTGTAGCGCTGAACGGTGTAGTAGGTATGTATGAATGTATAACACGATTCTCCCCGATCTAGAATCACAGCGCATGCATGCTTGCACGGTATTCCTATAAAAAAATAACATAACGCACACAGATCCATAAATAATGAACTAATGAAATGATGGTTTCAAATTACCTATTAAATCCCACATGCGGCAAGTGCAATTTCTATTTACAAGGTCGACAACCACTCTTTCTCGACCGTATTCCCAAGTTGCTTGCCAATCGTGTGTGTTCATAACGCGTCCTAAAGTACCATCTTCAATGTTTTTCTCCATGATAGCGTGCACACGAGGGCAAAATCCATCGTCTGGCATCTCTCGGGATGATGCACGTCTGGCTTGCAGACGTTCCCCTATTAATGTACATATTTCATTAAGCATCCACATAATTGGACGCTTACGACAATGAAGCAAAGAACTGTTTAATGACTCAGCATGATTATTAACAACAATATCACTCTTGCACAAAGTCTTGAAAAACGCCTTGGACCAATGCTCTTTAGGAATCTGTCTCATGTATGCATGTGCTCCCTCACTTATGCGCCGCAATGCCACTAAACAATTATTGAATGTTGCCTCAGTTGTGGCCGTTGATGCAGCCCATATCGTCGTAGCAATACGTCCGCTTGAATAGCCAGCTTGTACCACATTTTTCATAATATGTCGTACACAATGTCTTACCTGCACAACGAGAAGGTATGCAAACATGTCTAGTAATATTCATATATTGTGCATTTACCTCAATCCGAGGAAAAAGCGTGTCAACAGCTTGCGTTAGTCCTTTACCAAGATCTGACATAATAGTAAAAAGATGTTGGTTTGCATCAGAAATTCCAACATCATGTTGTACCAACTGGAGAAACCACATCCATGTATCTTTTGTTTCACCACCGACGATAGCGTACGCTAAAGGAAACACACCATTGTTTGCATCAATACCAGATGCAACAAGTATTTGGGCTTGCGATTTTTCCTTAGTGTGGGTACCATCTATACAAATTATTGGGCGACATCCTTCTCGGAACCCATCGCGACAAGCCTGGTGTACCATTCAAAAGTTAATGTTAACACATTTGAACAATTAAAACATATGTAAAATCAAGAGACATATTACCCCGGGGCAGATGTAGATCGCTTCAAATCTGGTTCTACCAACCATGTCTGTGCATTTCCTCTCTTTTAAATCTACAGTGGACCCGAGATTCGAAATCAAGTATTGAGCACAATACCTTCTTATTGATTGAAATGACGCCCGAGACCCACTTCGAACTAACTTTATTGCTTGCTCTCGTGCCCGACGCACTTTATGTTTTCCAAAATTCAATCTCAAGTTAGTATTCACGTCCGTTTGAAGATCCTTTATACTTATATCAGGCTTATCTAAAAACCGTTGGTAATACTTCTTTGCTATCCAGGCTGCGGTTACAGATGTATTTATCATCTTGCGATGACAATGGACGGCATGCGGTATTACAGTCTTCACGCACCACATTATGTCATTGTCTCTCATCGAAACATTAACATACCATGGGCACTCACGGTCACCATTACCTCTACAACGAACAAACAAGCGGTATTTGTCATTTTTAACAAAGTAAAATTCTTTACCTGCCTTTACACAAAAGTCCTCAAGCGCGGACTTAGCATCCTTCTTACTCCGGAAACAAAGACCTTTCCTAATACATTATAAAAAGAGAAAATATATTTTCGATTCATTCGAATATTTAAAAAACAACGAATAATGATAACTGAAAATAATTAAATTTACACCAGGTCTTTTGACGTTAGTTCTGATCTTGTATCAAAAATGTGTTGGCCCTTTGTTTTAGATTCAACGGAATGAACAGTTGAGATAGCTGATGTAGAGTCATGAATTGATTGGTTATGAAGGCCTTGCTCATTAGAGAACACGTTTTTCACACCTTCACAATCATCATCCATAAAATAGAAGAAAGTGTTGTAGAAACTGTCATCACTCGACCAATCTATCCCACTTGTATCTGAGGGGTTTCGTCCTTCATGTGATTTTTTTCCCCCTGCGAAACATAAATGACAAGTATATGTTTAAAGGCACCAACAACAATTTATATACATTTATCACAATTTTTTCAAAAATTACATAACCTTTGTAAGATCCATCCGAGTCCTCACTCTCACTAGACATATCCACAAATACTAAGTCGAATGAGATTCAAAGGTCAAAAACTGCATGAAAATAATGAATGTCAAAAAATAAGCAAAAGTTGAATAAAAAACTGCGATCATATTTAAAGAAGCAAAAAAACACAGATTGTTTAATTGGTAACAATATTGTATTCAGGCATGTCGATCATCCATTAAAGCATAGTAATACTAAGACGCATCACTCAATCTGCACCATTGAATAAACATCAATCATTACCTACATCAACAAAATATCGATTTTGCATTACAAGCCAAAACAGGTTCTGCTTAGACATCCAAGATGTTCAATTGTATAATTTCATTAATTTAAATAGGCTTGTATTGAAGAAACTTAAAGAGGAAAGAATTCATGGGATGGAACATAAATGTAGAACGAAACTGCAATCAAAACCAAAAGGGGGAAAAACTAAGTTACACTTCAAGATGAAGAACAATACAATGATCATTTTATCAGAATTGATTGCTGAAAACATGCATTAAAATTCACCGAAAACAAACAACAATAAAGTCTCTAGTAATTTCGAAATCCTAATACCAATTAATTTCTCTAACAAATGATCAGCAAAGCAAAGCAAAGAACCTGAGTCAGCAAAGCAAGCTGTTGAACTCCAAAGAACATCGACGAACGAACGGTGCAAGAGGGGTGAAGAGGGGGAAGTGCTCTAACCTGTTAGAGCACTTCGACAGGTTAAGAACGAACGGTGAAGAGGGGTTAAGAACGAAACCCCAGAGTTCGGCCGCTTGGGAATGAAGTCACGAAAACTACCAGCGGCGAACGAACGGTGCAAGAGGGGTGAAGAGGGGGAAGCTCTAACCTGTTAGAGCAAAGTTCGACAAGTTAAGAACGAACGATGAAGAGGGGTTAAGAACGAAACACAGACATCGGCCAATTGGCAATACCGCTTGGGAACGAAGTCGCGAAAACTTAACAAAAAGTTAACGGAGTTAGGGTTATTTGGGGACTGATTTTGCCCAAATTAACAAACTTTGGGGACCAAATTTGTTAGTATGTGTAAACTTTGGGGACCGGTATTGCCAATTTTAAACTTTGGGGACCCGTATTGCCTTAATATTAAAACTGTGGGGACTAAATTTGCCGATTTATTAAACTTTGGGGACTAAATTTGTCAAAAAAATCAAACTTTGGGGATTAATTTTGCCATGGGAAATATTGGAGACCAAATTTGCCAAAATTTTAAAACATTGGGGACCCCATCAGGCTATTTCACCAAAAAAGAATTAACTTTGGTTAATAAAAATTGCATTTCAAAAAAATCAAATTAAATATTGTTGTGGTAAAAAAGACATAGGTATCAACAATCAATCGGTTTGTGATAAAACGAACTCGATTTTGATTTGTTTAGATTGGGGTAACGATTATGAAACGAAGAATAATCAATAAGCACAACGATTTATCATGGAAAAACCCTTGGAAAAGGGGAAAAAATCACTTGACTAAGAGCTAGAAATGCTTTTAGTCGATATATTAATCAAGCAGTTCATAATACAAATGAGAAAGACTTATGAAAATGACTAAGACAATAAAAAAGCGCGATGAGTGAAATCGGCAGAATAATAGTTTATTTCGCACATCCAAAAGATCCTCCCGAGCATGCCTTCAAGCCCTGTATTTATAAAGGAGAAACGTGCTTTGAAAACGCTCAGTAACCGCCTCTGACAAAGTCCTTTTCCATTGACAGAAAACGTGGATGAGCCCGAAGTACAAACAACGTGAGTATGTTCGAAGTGAAGACAACGTGTGCGTGCCTGAAGTCAGCTGTAACCATTTGGACTATTTAACCTTCGGTCCTGCAAGTTAAATGGGGCTTTGAGCCTCATTAATTATGCAATCCTTTGGGCTGGTTATCACAGATGGGCCAAGCTTAGGATCTTGGGCTACATAGATTCGTTTCTTGTCATATGAATTGGTCCGATATGCTTAGGCCTATATCAATTCGGGGTACTGATTCCCGAAGCCCTCATCACTAGTCCTTCGGGCTTTATCGCTATCAAAATGGTGATACAAGACCTAATATATGACGATGAATGCGCTCGGCATGATATCCGATCGGNTGATATCATCACAGCTGTTAAAACCAGTTGTGGCTTCATCGTTATTTTGGAAAAGACTCATTTACCCTTACCTCTATTAATTATAATATAATTATATTTATTATTATTATATATATAAGGTTATATTAACATTTTTACATAAATCACGATCATAATACCGCAATTTTACCAAACATACTTAAAATTTCACAATCATCATATCTCACCATACATCACCACACCGCAATTTTAAAAAGTTGAACCAAACAAACCCAATATGTGAAGATACCGAAATTCAATATCAATAATTAAAGCACTATAACTCATTTTAAAATTTTAAAATATATAAATATCATATTAATTAATTTGGCATTCAGTATATACCGAATTTTTATTTTTTGTACCGAATACCAAACCAAATTTCATAAAATTAAATACTAAACCAAATAACGAATATCGAATACCAAATACCGAAATAATAAAATTTCAGTGTGGTATTCGGTATTCCAAAGATTTTATTCACCCCTAACCGAATCTTTGGCCGATTGGCGGTTAAACGATCTAATCGGTCGGTCCCTTCCAGTTTTGATTGCATTGTTTTGACTTATTCATGTTCGTATTTTTTCGTTCAAATACGAAGAAATATGAACTCGAACAAATACGTATTTGTACCTGCACTTGAACACAAAACAAATGAACATTACGCAAAACTTGGGTGATACAAACAAGTAAAACTTAGCTCGTTTGTATTAAAGAATAGCCCTACAAATGTTAATCTACATGTAATACACAAATGGTTATTTGTATGCTAGAAATACTAAAATTAAACGTATAAAGAGGAATGATTATAAGGAACAATACAATAGCCCATCTCATATCACCTTCAGCACCAGCATCAGTATCTAGAGTATTTAAATATGATTGGATCTCTTGTTCTTGTTATATGATTGGATCTGCATGAAAAACTTGGATTGTATAGATGTAGATGTATATGTAAATATGGTTGTATTTGTTGTTGTGATTTATGATTTCTTGGCTTGGATATGTGTTGTGTAATTAGTAAATAGCAGATTCATTCATTGCACAAAAGTGATGGAATTGGTATCGGTATTGAATGAAAACCAGAGACTTGGATGAACAATGAGTAAAAACGCAGAGCGGATGAAGAAGCAAAAGCAGGTTTTTTCATACGTAAAACAGATAGAGCAGAGTGTTTAAATGCTGTGAGGACAACTTACTTACATGCATAAGGAAATACGTAAAAGCGACTCACGAATATTCATACTGAAAACAATAACGAAAGGGTGCAAGGCCAGGACTTCCTTTTTCATCTTAAGGACTCTGCAATTTTTCTTCCAAGACATTTAGCAGCTGGCCCCTGGTGCATCTGTCTCGACATTTTATTCCTCAAGATCAACAATAAGGTCTTCAATTTGTCCAGGACATATAAGTGTTTGGAGGCTAATCACAGCATCATTCAACACTGCATATGTTTGGTAAATAGAATAATCTTCTCCTTTGAGAATAATAAAACTTGTGTTGCTGTTACATTGCTCAAGATCGGATTAACAATCAATATATTAGAACCCTCTGTGTTGTTGTTGTTCATTCTTTTATTCGGGGAACACAAGTCGAAAATATCATTCACAGGCTTATTACCAACAAATACAAAATAGTAACTTCCTTTGATAACGCCACATGTTCGATGAAATGACTCTATGAAAATTTTCACCACAATAAGTTAATACCTTGACAATAATTTTTCACTCCCTCCATATTCCGCCTGCTTCAACTTATCTAACCCAGAAACATGATCAAAGGATCCCTCGCGGCTTCTATTCGTTACAAATATTGTTGAAGGACGCGGCGGAGAGAAACTTGAGAATATTCTAGCAACACGTTGTTTTGACCCATGATATTATAGCACTAGGTTTTTCGTTAAGTTGAAAAACGTTTTCCGTTAACATGAGTGATCATCAAAGTACGGATGTAAGATTCGTTTGAAAATTATACAAATTGACCCATAATGTTCTAGAATCGTACATAAAATATAAAATATTAACGAATTCGTTAGCGTGTCAATAATAAACGATATTGGAAACTTAAGGGAAAATTTTTTAGAATATCAACGTCAGAGACACTGCAATTCATAATTATCATTGATTTTACAACTATTCAAAATACATTTCATTTCATTCTTCTAACAGTGATTGTATATGAATAGACGTTTTTTTATATTTAAGTTCGTTTTCCCATTATTCTTACATTTTAACATAATTTAAAACATTATTTTATTTTATTTTTTTAGACTCAAGACAAGTCAAGTTAGACATGTAATTTTCTATCATAATAATATACTTAATATGACATGTTTTTAAATAATTCGAGTTCAAAATTTATGTTAATAGACAATTAGCATATTTAAAAAAATCAATAAAATATGTATTTTTCGTTTGATTTGGTGGGTTTGTTTGGTACCCCGATTAAAACAA
This sequence comes from Utricularia reniformis, assembly GCA_009725065.1. Taxonomy (NCBI): domain Eukaryota; kingdom Viridiplantae; phylum Streptophyta; class Magnoliopsida; order Lamiales; family Lentibulariaceae; genus Utricularia; species Utricularia reniformis. The sequence continues at coordinate 2,669 of RWGZ01001796.1, read as the reverse complement.
TGGTGAAGTGCGGTGAAATGTTGAAATCGTGATTTTTTTAATGTGCACAAAACATAAGGTTAATTGCGATGTGATAATCGTTAAAAAATCACGATATCATCACAGCGGTTAAAACCAGCTGTGGCCTCATCGTGATTTTGGAAAAGACTCATTTACTCTTACTTATATTAATTATAATATAATTATATTTATTATTCTATATATATAAAGATATATTAGTATTTTTACATAAATCACGATTATAATATCGTAATTTTACCAAACATACTTAAAAATTCACGATCATCATATCTCACCACACCTCACTACACCTCATCACACCTCACCACACCGTAATTTTAAAAAGGCTGAACCAAATAAACCAAGTATTTTGATATCGTTTTTTCTTATATTATTATTAGTGTGATTTATTTAAATAACAAAATAAAGTAAATAATTCATTTATAATTAATAACAACATTTCAAATTTTGGTCTGATGGCTATCGGATATAGCACATAGTGGATAAAACTAATATAATTAAAAATGAGTAAATTGATTTTTGAAATAAATAAAACCACAAAAATCACTTAAAATCAGTTGAATCGATATAAAGAACTCTTAATTCTATTTATAATTTCGGCAATTTTTTTTATGGTAATAATCCATTTATATTGGGTATTAGTTTTTTATCGATAAAAAATATTTTTTAACGCTAAAGTTAAGTTAAGTAAACAAAAAATACTTGAATTTCAAAAATTTCATGAAATAAAGTTAAGTAAAAATATAAATCAAGTTACATGTTTAAAGCTCATAATAAATCAAATAAAACTTAATGTTACTTTATATAATTAAAACATTTTTTATTGTTTAAATTTTGAAAATTAGGAGTATTAGCAATCTTTCAAATCATAATAAAAAAGAATATTATAGAAACATTTTTTTATTTAAAAACAATCTTTTATTTAAAGAAAACCGTGTTAATAAAATAATTGATGATTTTCGATTTTTATTTATTAAAATATAAATTAATCAGTTCAAATATCAAATCACTGTTATATTTGTGATTAAAAATTTGTGTAAGTAGTATACTTTTTATTTCTAAAAAGTCAATAACATTTTATTATTAAATGTTTTATGACAATGTTTAAACTAAACTTGTCTTATATATATTTATTTGAAGTTTGAGTGATATAAATATATATTATTTAAAAAATGTATAATATTTTCATTTTCGTAATTTAGATGATATATCATTTATACAACCCGTTAGTTAGGGACCGTTGGCAAACGTAAATAACAACTATTTAAAATAATACATAAGTAAGCATATTTCATTAATTTTTTTAATATTTTAAATGGATTATTATTTTAATCCATTAATAAATAAAAATGATTAAGGATTTAATTGTGATCTTTTAAAAATTACAAAAGGTAAATGTTTATCTACCCAAATTGTGGACGAATGCAAATGTCAAACCTTAGGCTATATCCAACAGTGGATGTCCGATCTGACAAGGCACTCACCTCTTTAATTTTTTTAAAAAAAAGACATATCATTGTGGTTGCTTTAAGGAGAGTTGGTCTCCTCTAGGTTAATTATTATTATTTTTTATGTATTTATAAATTAATTAATTTTTTTATGCATGTGATCGAATTTTTAATGTTATTTAAATAACTTTGATTATTTATTTAAGTATTATGACATCAATATCTATATAAAACATATTTATTTTAGGTATAATTAAATTAAATTATCTACAACAATGTAAATTAACTAAAAATTTAAGAATAAATGCCATATTTAAAATAATGTAAATAATTTAAAAAATGAAAATTATAAATGTTCGAAGAATGTTGTAGGGATGAAAGAAAAGTTGTTATTTTTAAATATTTATATTAATATTAAGAAAAGAGAAAGATGATATCTACATATAAAAAAATTGATGTATAGAGAGATAATCAAGTTTTCGGGCACCATAATTGGATATAGCCTTATAGAAGTGACCCAATTACATAGTTTTGAGTTCGTTTAATTGAGTTTGAATCGAGTACGAGTTCTAAAAATTATAATCTAATTATATTTTTTCATAAATATATGAAAATATAATAGTTTTATTTATTTAATTACACTACTATAAAAATAAATTTCTTCAGTAAAACTCGAACCATACCCGAACTTAATTAATCAAATCCAAGTGTCACTCCTTCACATCCATGTTCGAGTTTAGATTATATAAAATATGTTTGCTTTTGTAATATATTAAATATTATAATTAATTAATTCATTCAAATTTGTATTATTTATTAATGAATTTAAAACCTAAAAATAATTGTACAATATATTAATAAAAAATGAATTAGTTTTGTAACCAAAAAATGGCGGCCTCGACCCCCAAATTTTGATAATTTTGACAAATTTAGTACTCAAAATTTTTTTTGACATATAATGTCCCCAAACTTTGATTAATTGGCAAAAATCATCCCCAAAGTTTACATAATTTGGCAAATTAAATCTCCAAAGTTCATAATTAGTCCCCCATAGTTTGAATAATGCAAAACATGTTATCGTTATTTAAAGTTTGTGATAAAACTAATCCCTAAATTTGGACAATTTGGCAAAAATGGTCCTTATTTCCTTTAACGGACGTTAAATCTAACCCTCTTCTCAGCTGCATTTCTCATTTTACT
>RWGZ01001795.1:0-27450 GCA_009725065.1 Utricularia reniformis | reverse complement strand
TCATGTGGTGATTTAGGCCACATCCAGGGGTAGAGTCGTCTAATAGCAGAAGCCCTAGCCCTGGCTTAACTTGGTATGTGGATGGAGTCTTGCGACTTGTGAAGTTGGAGTTCTTTTTTCTCTCCTGAGCCGACTCTAAACCCTAAACCTCTTCTCTTAATCTCTTCATACAATTGTCTTCGGTTAACTTATAGACGGTATGGTTTCCGGCAAGGAGGAAGCAAAAAATGTCAATAAACCAAAAACGGCTAAGATTCCAGTGTGGGATTTGCCTGATATCCCCAAGGGAGAACTGCCACCGCATATACAGCTCCAGAGGACTCGTGTTCTGTGTACTCCAGAAGCTCCTACTTATGTATTGATCCAGTCTTTGAAATTCGATATTTATTGTTGGTGATTCCGATGGGTATTATTGATCTGTATTACTTTTTTTTGTTTCTGGTGGAAAGACCGAGAGTGTTCAGTACTCTGGAACGTATGCTTCAATGGGAGTGGATAACAGTTCGCAGTTCGAGGATTTTAAAAAGAATTTCAGGGTGAATGTGATTAGCCTGGATGAAAGTAAAATTGAGTTCGACATGATTGGCATTGATGCTTCTATTGCTAATGCATTTCGAAGAATTCTGATAGCCGATGTGGGTCACTCCTTTTTCCTCTTTTCAGATGAATTTACCTAATTTTGCTTCCAAATCAAGCTTTTTTTAGATGAATGGTCATATTTGAGAGGTTTAAAGATCTTCATTTTCTGCAAAGTATATTCTTTTAAGCTTCAGCATCAGTCATTTCGTACTATATGTGATTTTAAGGTCTTAAGGCCCAATGCATCAATATGAAAGTTGCTTAGCATGTCAACATGAAATATTTTTATTTTGCACAATGCTTGAGTTTGCACATCTCAATCGGTTAAATTCTCAATTTATAGTGTTTTCCTAGCATAAGTGTGTTTTCTCTTATTTTCCTATCTCCAGATTCCAACTATGACTATTGATAAGGTGAATTTTGTAAACAACACCTCAGTGCTTCCAGAAGAAATGATTTCCCATAGACTCGGTCTTATTCCACTTAGAGTTGATCCAAGACACTTTAACTATATTTCAGGTCTAAGCATCCCTTATTTTTACATGATTTTTAATGGAGTAGCATGTTCTCTAATATGTACTATGCCATTTCTTCAGAGAATGATGAGAATAATGAGAAAAATACGATTGTATTTAAACTCCATGCAAAGTGTGAAAAGAATAGCGAGCGTATTACAGGTATTATTTATATGCTCAATGAAGTTGTTTCTGGTCTCTGTTCAAGAAAAAAAATCATTTGAATTATTATTAGATGTGTAGAGTTATGTCCTGATTGGCTCCTTCTAACTATAAAAAATAATGCAGTAAGGTCCGATGCGCTTGAGTGGCTTCCAAATGGAAGTGAGCTACTACGAGAATCTGGAGATTCCAACCCACGCTCCTCTTTGAAGGAACAGGCTTACACTTCATTCAGTTGTAGCCAGGATTCCTTTCCAGAATTTAAAGACAACCCAGTCGCCCCCAGTTATGATGGCATTGTTATTGCTAGGCTTGGTCCTGGACAGGTATTAATGTTATATTCTTGTCTGATTGAACATTTTGCCCATTATGATGTCACTACCGTATGAGACTTCTTATTTGGTGGAACAGCTAAAACCAAAAGAGTCTATTTTTATTTGATCAGTTCCTCGATAAGGGACGAGTAATGAGTAAATTTAGAAGTGATTTTTGTCTCAGGAAATTGAACTTGAAGCTTATGCTGCGAAAGGTGTAGGTAAGACACATGCAAAATGGTCGCCTGTTGAAACAGCATGGTATAGGATGCTTCCAGAGGTATAATAATACAACAGATAAATTGTCCTAAACAATTACAATTACAATTAAAACGGGCTGCCTGAGTTTTACTTTGAGATTAAACGTATTATTGTCTGCGAGACAACATTCTTCACTTTTTTCCATATAGGTTGTGTTGCTGGATGAAATCACAGGTGACAAGGCAGAAGAACTTGTAAAAAAATGCCCCGTTAAAGTGTTTGATATCGAAGATATACATGGAGGTGAGCTACGTTCGTACTATTATCAAATTTATTTCAATATGTATATGAATGTTGGGGCTACAGAACAACAGAAATGGCTCGCAATTGTTGTTTATACTGACTGATTAATCAGGTGGAAGCAGAGCCACTGTTGCTAGACCTCGAACTTGTACTCTTTGTCGAGAATGTGTTAGAGGTGATGGTTGGGACAAGCTTGTTGCACTTAGGCGTGTCAAGGACCACTTCATATGTAAGTCACATTGTTAAAACCGACTAAACTGCCTTATCTGCAATTTCATCCATTTGTTCGTCTTAGTCAATTGAGCACAGCTTTCTTCGATGTGCAGTCACCATTGAATCCGTCGGCGTGTTACCTCCCGAAGTACTCTTAACAGAAGCTGTACAAATCTTGGAAGAAAAGTGTGAGCGCGTTATCACCGAGCTCTCTTGAACCCAAACAACCATTGAATCTTGTAAGTTTGCCGAAATCATGCTTCAACCCAACTTATAAACACACATCTTTTTTTACCTTATAAACACACATCTTTTTTACCCATGAAATACACAATGGACCAATATAATAACAAATGCCAATTCTCAATACTTCGAACATTCTATTTCTCCAGCTAGAAAAAATAGGTAATTCTCTGTCATTAACTGGAATAATTATTGTTAATGTTATTAATTTAATATTATATTCGTAAATCATTAATATTCGCCCAGACCCAGCAGGAAATAGATATTTTCTTAAATTTAAAAAGTTTAAAATGAGAGAAAAATACAAGTTGACATTATTAATACGCAAATAAAATATCAATTTTAGCTAACATCAAGTCCCATGATGTTAATTTGGTTGAATTTTTCCAATGAGACACGTATCCGAATATCATTACAATACTATATTTATTTGTCAACTTGTAACCACTTAAGTGACATTAGATTTTTTACCTAATTTGATTAAATAAAAAGTCAAATGCATTAAAAAAATATGTGTATGGGTTTGAGTTTATTTTTATAATCAACACATGGCAAAGGTTATAGTTAAGTTTGACTTGATAAATACTAATTTAGCACGATTAAATTATGTTTTCGATGATTGTATAGAAAATATAAATAAAAAATAAATAAATTGTCTTTTTGCTATTTAATTTTAAAAAAAAACAACTGTTATTTTGGGGGCATTTTTTGTCTTTATGTCATACGTTCAATGTGGAAAACTGTGCGTCCCGACAACATTTTAATTTTTATTACACAAACTATAAATCATGAACACTCTAGTTTTTCTAATTATATATAATTACAAACGAATTAATTTAATCGATCCAATGCTATATTACTTATTTTCACATCTAATATTTTATTTATTTTTACGGAATATTTGTTTATTAAACATTGAATAATTGTAATGAATAAGAAATATGCTTTTTATTAATTATAATTCATTCATTTCTTATATATAATTCCTATTACTATTATGTGAAGATTCTTTAGTTTAGCCTAAGTACTCGAGTCATATACTACGATTCATGGATTCTCGTATTAATACTTGTGTATTAAGCATTATAGTTATTTTAAAACTCAATTATCTTTAATCAATCCATAAGAATATTGAATTTGATGATAAAGATGTTTCTAATATTGATAATTTATCATTAGATGTTTCTTATGATAAATGCAATGATATTTGTTACTATTAAGATTTCGGATAATTATAGTTTATTTTATATAATAATTCATATATTTATAGATATTACGAATTATCGCATCCTATTTTATGCACCCATGTTCGAACCTCATAGCATCATACATGAAAAGATATGCATTATTTTAATATTTAAAAATTAGAGGGATACACCTTTTTAATTCCTAAAAATATTTTTGAGATTATGAACAAATTTTGATTGGAAATTGAAGTGTTTTGTTGTATCATTATATATCATACCATGTGAAATATTTAAAAATAAATTCATGAATTTTTAAATACAATTTATTAATATTTTTTTGTATAAATCATTAAAAGTATATTGTATTTAAAAAGTATAATATTATTCACATGATTTATTTTTAAAATAATATTTTATTCAACTTACTATAATTTTGCTTAGATCTTCACGATGGGATATTTTGAAACCATTTTATATTTTTATATCTATATCTCTCACGTTGTGCAAACATATAGTTCTATTGAATTTGAGTTCGAATTCTATTTTTTTTAATCAAAACGAAACAAATTGAATTGGGTTCGAATTTCTCAGAAATTAAACCTCCAATATTTTTAATTTTTTTAGTTTCCAATGCAAATATTAATATAATATTATATATAATTCAATTTCATTTGATTTACTAAAATAATTAATCTTTCTCATTTCCGATAATACTTGACAATTATTACACAATACACGGCAAAAAATCTACTGTAGCACTGCACACTTTTCTGATAAGTTGCACTAACTAAGGTGTGGGGTGCGAGATTCGAGGTGCGAAAGTGCAAAATTTGTTATTTTTTATGAATTCGATTAGGGTGCGTTGAATAATAAATATAAAAATATTTAAATATAAAATAAAATAGAATTTAAGATTGATTCATATAAAGAAACAAACACTACAAAAGTTTTGATATTTCATACATTAAAATTCCAATATCAACATCTAATCTAGGTAAAATAAAAACATAAATCAAGATCCACATCAACATTTGTTATGTCACTAGCATTGTTCTCTCTTCCAAATAATAGAACATCATATAATTCATCAATTTCTTGTTGTAGCAAATTCACCCCTAAACCTGGTTCATCTAAAGATAGATTGCTATTTTCCAAAAAAGTTAAATCGTTTACCTCACAAAAGTCGCCCAAAATATCCCACATCTTTGAAGTACCCTTGTTATATTCTGGTGTTTTCCTGGACAATAGACGTAGATTTGTATGCACAAAAACAAGATCTTCAGCTCGTTGAGAAGTTAGCTTGTTCCTCTTAGCCGAGTGTATGAATTTATAAATACTCCAATATCTCTCACATGATGAGGAAAATGATACATGGCCAAGTAATTTAAATGCGAGACTTTGAATTTGAGGTGTCTTACCACCAAAACATGTCCACTCGATTCCATCCATAGCAGTTCTTCCAGCTATAACATCCAATGAACTAAATTCAAACATTGCATTTATATATCGTCTAAGTTCACTAAGAACCCCCAAACGTGTTGTTCGATTACTATATAGTCGCATCAATCATTTGTCTCTCAAGTCAATGAGTACTTCATCATTTTGAAGTAATGTCATGTTAGGATGTTCATTTCTCCATTCTTGTGATCCAACTCTATCAAATAACATGTATGCAAATATAAATCATCAACTAAAAAAATATACAAATATTAGATGAAAACCGAAATAGTAAAAATATCAATTATTTACCTTGGGTTTAGTATATGAGCCAAAGAATGCAAAGGAGTCAAACTTTGTTCCATCCTAAATTTTAACCTTTCGCATACAACATTCCAAAAAAGACTTTCGTCATCAACATTCTTATTTTCAAAAGTATATATCACTTTTTTGACCTTTTGCAAACAAAATTCCACATGGTGTAAATCAAATGAAGACTTGGTTTATCGGTATCACAAATTCTGAGCATAGAATAAATAGGAGCAGTGAAAGCAAACACATTATCAACCGAATCCCATAAATATTTATCTAAAACCATATCACCAAAGTCTCTAGCTTTCTGAGTTTCATCATTTCGACATCCACGTTGATTAATCCATTCATCACTAAACCATAGACTTTAACTCTTGTTTAACTACTTTGAATCGTCTCATCATAATAATTATTGAAGCAAAACGTGTCTCAGCAACAGTCAAAAGTTTCAATTTAGAAAACTTTTTAAATAAAGCTGACATTTTTTTATGACAAGTGATGAAATGCTCTATCTTCGTCATCTTCTCCGTAGTGTCTATAATCCAACGACAAAGTGTGTAAGCCTCGGTATTTGGTCTCGGTGAAAAAATATCTTTACAAAGCAAGTTTAGTATATGCACCATGCATGGAGTCCAAAAAATCTAAAGAATGTTATAAAAACAAATCAATTTTGCATAATATATAAACAAGTAAATAATTACTTTAAGTATGTACACTTAAATACCTTAGGATATTTTGTCTTTACAATTTCTCCCCGCGGCTTTACAAACACTGGCATTATCAGTTATGATTTGCACAACATTTGATAATCCAACTTGGTTGATGGTTTTATCCATTAGAGAAGCAATAAACGAAGCATCTTTGAACTCAGATTCACAGTTAACCGCTTGTAAAAATTGTAATCCACATTCATTCACAACTAAAAAATTTATCAAATGTTATTTTTGAGGGTATGTCCACCCATCACTAACCAATGTCACAAATTTAGTCTCCCAAGTCTTTTGAAAAACATGTAAAATGTTTTCAATTCTAGATTTCTCATGTTTCAATAATTTAGTCCTAAGAACATTGTATTCAGGTGATTTGTACCCTATAAAAGAACAAATATTACTCATGAGTAACATAATAAAATTAGAAAAAAAAAATATCAATAAATTTAATTAAAACAACTTGGAATTAATTGTGCAGCAGCAACTTGAAAGACTTCTACATAATATGGATTACGAGCTACATTGAAAGGAATCCCAGACGAATAAAACATTCTTGCAATTATTGTATCAAGTGTACCTTTCGCATGTGCATGATTTTTTAGCATTGAGTCTATCATTTGGTGACATTTTCTTTTAGCTCCTGACACCTCAGTATCAACATTATTGTAACTACTTGATCCTATTTGAGAATGACTAAATGTTGCTCTTTATTTTTTTACTCTTAAAGTCGCTACACTATTCTCAATTTCTCTAATTTCATCAAGTGTAGTGGAATCAATGTTAGGACATCCTACTATTTGTTTACTAGTTTTCAATAAATGAGATCGAACTCTATAATAAGATAATGTAAACTTTTTTTTACAAAAACTGCAAATTACTTCTCTATTCTCACATAAATGAGATTTTCTCCTACGACGCAACATAAATTGCCACAATGGAAATTTTGGATCATCTTCAAGGACTATAAAATCATCCTCATGTTCTTGATCTTCCAGACATCAACAAAAATTTAATTCTGAAATGTAAACAAAGTAAACAAATAATGAAAAAACATGAAAAGAAAAATGAAGATTCTATAATTCTTTCATTTTGTTATTTGTCTAAAAATGGAGAAAGAGAAAAACAAACTCTAGAACTTAGAAACGAGAAAATGAAGAAGAAAAATGAAAAAAATTGTTTCACTTTTGGTTAATATACAAATGGGAGGGTAACATACATGGGTTTGCAAGTTGGAAGAAAGTCAACATTAGTGAGAATTCACAAAGGGTTGTGGTTCCTTTTTAGGGGTACCAAAAGTCATCGAATTCTGAAAATCGGTTTTATTTGTTGTTTGTGAAGACAACTTGAAATAAGAAAATGGAAAGAACGCAAACGATTTTAGCGTGGAAAAACCCTTAAGAAAGGGGAAAAAAACCACGTTGCCGAGAGGAGAACCTCCACGGCAAATTCCTTAATAAATCAATGAAATATAAAAAGGGAATAAGAGTAGCGGAAATGAAATCATAGCGGCTAGGGTTCCTCCCAATTGGTCTCCTTCTTTTCTAGCTTATCTTTTAGCTCTATATTTATAGAGAGAGAAACACATGTGGCCCACGTCTTGAAACCACCTCTGACAATGTGTTTCCCTATGCTGTAAAATGTGGTTGATCCTGAAGCATGTAATGCATGCTGATGGGCACACATGCAGCCTGTCAGTGCCTTTGTAGTGTGCTGGGACCTACGCAGTCTGTTGGGACCGATCGATCTTCTTGGCCCTAAGCAGTCTGCCGGACCGATCGGTCTGTTGGTCCTAAGCAAACTGTCGGGACCGATCGGTGTGCTGCCCCTAAGCAAACTTCCGGAACCGATCGATATACTGCCTCTAAGCAAACTGTCTGGATCGATCGGTATGTTGGCCCTAAACTGTTTGTCGTGACCGATCGCCCTATGCTATTTGCCTGGAACGATCACCCGAATCGACCCAAAAAAGCCCGTACCGCCCGGTATTTTGCAAAATACCGATTGAATCCGGTAAGTCCGAAATTTCCGGTATGCCAGAAATTTAAAACACTGATTATAAAAACCAGTGTTTTAATCTAAGACGAAATTTCGTCTGAAATAACCGAAATTTCATTTCTATCGGTGTTACTTATGACAATATAATATATATATATGTATATATGTATAAAGTTAGTGTTAAAATGAAAAAAAAATTTGTGTGAGGTTTAATTTTACAAAATTCAAAAATTCATTATTATTTTTTTAAAAAAATTGGGATAAGACAATTACTTTTTGCAATTAATTTCCACAATACACCGCCCCGCCGCCCCTGTCCTGTCCGAATAAATGCTTAACTTGTCTGCTCATGATTTCTGCGCCATTTTCCCATTTCAATAAAAATTAGGGTTTTCTGTTCAATAAAAAATCTTAATAACAATAACATAATATATACGAAATGATAACATGATATAAAAACTTTGAATTAAATCAATTAATATGATATTCGTCAAGCATTTCAAATACACGTAATTTTCAAACTTGAAATAATTAATTAACTTTTTTTGTTGAAAACATGAAACGCTCAAACGTGTAATCAATAATATTAATTAAAAAGTTAGAAATTTTATAAAATTTTAAAAACCATAATAATATGATTGAAAAAAATTTATTTATTTCATTAATTTAAAAATAAAAAATCTGAAACTTTCATTTTTTTAACAAATTACGGATTTAAATACCAAAGATCTTAAATTATTTTTGTGATAATAATATGTGATTATATAATTTATAATCACTTTTTCACGAAATATTTTATTTTAAATATATTATTCTGAATAAAAATACGAGATATTTCTATACTATTAGACTATATTATTTTTAGTGTGATTCTAATGTTTATTTTCTACAAAACCCTAGATTCGTGCATAAAATATTGCTGCGAGACGTAAAAATTATTTTTCGTAATTTCCTCAATTTGATACTTAAAGTTTTTCAATTGTAGTAATTGGGATCTTAAATTATATTGAAGTAATGGTGTATCATACTTTGTTATATTAGTAACAAAATATTTGTAAAATTTTATAATCAAATTTTCACAAAATTTAAACTTCAAGAATTTAAAATGATTTAGCAAAGTTAATGAGCTAAATTTTATTAAAATCATAAAACTTTGGGATTATATGGTTAAAAGCGCGACTAAATTAACAATTATTATAATCCTCTTAAAAAATCAGATTTCCAACACTTCTCATCGACTAAATTAACAATTATTTCCCACAGGCACTGACTTCAAAAAGATCATTTTTTGTAATCTATTAAGATATCAGTGTGGGCGACGGCGCCGGAGCATGTTATTCATTGTATCTCCGGCCGGCGGTTTTATCTTACAGCGTCCACTATAATCGGAATAGATATAGAATTATATTATTTATTATATATTGACAGGCCAGAATAATAATAAAACAAGATTGTCTGAGAAAGTTGGGTTGTAAGAACACACGTGTATGTACAGACTATGACCCAAATCGGGCCGGCCAAAAGCCAGCTCGCCGCCATGAGCTGTAGAAGAGATGCCGTGTTTTTTGAGATTGAAAATGTCACATTTATCTTCGCAACTTTGGTCCCACTTCCCCAACACAGTTTTCTCTATAAAGACGACACTTGTTCAAACTTACACAGTTAACTCGTCTTCATATTAAGATATGGATCTTCTTACTTGCTTTGTCTTAGCTTCTCTCTTCTTTTTCATTCTCCGGAGAACTTTAGGGCGGTCTAAATCTCCTCTTCCGCCAGGAGCTATGGGCTGGCCGTACGTCGGAGAAACTAATCAGCTTTATTCACAGAATCCCAATACTTTCTTCTCCTCAAAAGTCAAGAAGTGAGTCTCCGGCAACAATCCGTTTCTATGATGGGTTTTTTAATGTCTGAATTCTTGCAGGTACGGTTCTATATTCAAATCACAAATCCTGGGATGTCCTTGTGTAGTAATCTCAAGCCCAGAAGCAGCCAAGCTCGTTCTTGTATCAAAAGCTCATCTTTTCAAACCAACTTTTCCGGCGAGTAAAGAAAGAATGTTGGGTAGACAAGCCATTTTCTTTCATCAAGGAAAGTACCACGCCAAGCTCCGCCGTCTTGTACTCCGGGCATTCATGCCGGAAGCCATCAAAGGCATTGTTCCCGATGTCGAATCTGTGGCCGTTGAGTGCCTTCAATCATGGCAGGGTAGGATCATCACATCGTACCAGGAAATGAAAACGGTATGGTTTTGTCTTCTTCTTCTTCTTCTTCTTCTTCTTCTTCTTCTTCAAATCCCTTACATTTTGTCTCTGTTTTTACAGTACGCTTTCAATGTCGCATTACTTTCGATTCTTGGAAAGGAGCAAGACGTGTACGGTGAAGATCTCAAAAAATGTTACTATATTCTAGAAAAAGGGTACAATTCAATGCCAATAAATCTACCAGGAACACTCTTCAACAAATCTATGAAAGCAAGGAAGGAATTAGCAGAAATTGTAGCTAAAATCATGTCAAAAAGACGTGAAACAACAAAGCAGGAGAATAACGAAGATTTACTTGGTTCATTCATGTCAGAATCTGAAAATCTATCAGATGAACAAATAGCAGATAACATAATCGGTGTAATCTTCGCAGCTAGAGATACAACAGCCAGTATCTTAACATGGATACTCAAATTTCTTACAGAAAATCCATCAACACTCGAAGCAGTAACTGTAAGAATCTTCAAACCTCAAACACAAATTCCAATTCTCATGGGATTTTTTGCAGGAAGAACAAGATGAAATGTTGAAGAGTAAAAGGGAATCGGGAGATGAGAAAGGGTTGAAATGGGAAGATACAAAGAAGATGCCTGTTACTTCAAGGGTGATTCTAGAAGCTTTAAGAGTATCTTCTATTATATCATTCACTTTCAGAGAAGCAGTAGAAGACGTTGAATTCAATGGTGAGTTTCTCAATTCTCTTCCGTTTTCATCATAACATAACAAGTAACAACACAAAACAAGATTCCTAAAGGATGAACGTTGAGCAGGGTACTTGATTCCTAAAGGATGGAAAGTTCTTCCTCTGTTCAGACACATACATCACAGTCCTGAGCATTTTACCAACCCTGAAAAGTTTGATCCTTCAAGATTTGAGGTAAGAATCAATTTCTATGAAGAACAAAAGGGGAAAAATCTGAATGTGGGAACTTGATTACAGATTGCTCCGAAGCCTAATACGTTCATGGCGTTTGGAAGCGGGGCGCATGCTTGTCCAGGGAATGAGTTAGCGAAGATGGAGATTTTGGTTTTGCTGCATCATTTAACAACAAAGTACAGGTTAGTGGGGTGACTGAGATTGGATGATTAACATGTTGTTAATTGTTATGATGATTATGTTACAGGTGGGAGATTTTGGCTTCAAAAAATGGGATACAGTACGGACCTTTTCCTCTTCCTCATAACGGCCTTCCCATCAGAATCTTTCCTAGGAAATAGCAGCAAAAAGTAACAGAGCAGGAAAAAAACATTCTTTTAATTACTTATTGTGTAATTAAATAATCTAATATGCCATTTATGGAAAATAATTACTTGATTTTTGACATACATTTGTTTTCTTTTTTTATGAATATTAACTACACTCCTTATTAGGATCGGGTAATTAGTTCTTATAAATTGTAGAAAATTGGAACCAGTTCATAAAAACCCACTTATGGTTTTATTTATTTTTAAATTAATTTCCATTATATTTATACCGGATTCAATATCTGTTTAAATTTGTTATGGCTAAACTAGTTTGATATCTAGTATAATTTTAACAAGACTCCAGTTTCAATTCCGAGAAATTGAGTTAAAATTTTATGTTGTATATAATGAAAATATATTGGTTATATACATTTTAAGGAAACATAGTCTGATTCGATTAGGTTATCTATAAAGTTAGTATTCAGTTGAATTCATGAACGATGTATAACTTTACCTTCTTCCAAAACTACTATATTTATTTCCTTTCAAAACAATCTATAAATTTAGTATTGGCTAGAAAACATTAAGCGGGCCCAATATGATAAAAAGTCACAAAACATTAACTCTAGTGATTATAATAAGGTTTCTTGTATAATTGTTCACTACTGTTTACGGGTCAACCCCCTACCAATTTATAATTATATATACTATTTATGTCCCCGAAAAAAACTTGAAATTTCCTAATTTTTAATACTTAACCTTGATTCTCAATTACCTTAATCACTCCTCCAATATATACCTTTTACGCTGCCAATGCCCAGTAGATGAAAACGAGATACACAATATTATCTATTTTGAACTAGAAAAACCATAATGACTCGCGAGATAAAGTACAATGAGGCATCAATGTCATCTCTCTTTGGTTAAGTTTTGAAGTAATACCATATGGTATGTGCATTTGCAAGCATTCAAAAAACAAGAATTCATTTCTTAATTCCAATGAAGTGTTTTAGAGCATACCTGGGCTTCTCTCTCTCGTCTGCTACCAACACAGCAGTAATAGATGAACCTTGTTCCTTAATGTCAAAAAACATATATTATAATCTTCCCTGGTAAAAAAATTACAAGAGTTGCTCCTCTATGAAAATATACGTGCAGCCTGAATACTCTGCGCTTAGTGAAAATATGCGGCTCTCCTGCAATTGAAAAAAAAAGTTCATAAATCGCACCTGCTGCATTTCTCGATGACTTACATGTACGTTTGGCATGAGGTTGCTGCTGCTACTACATTTCTGTCACTACAAAATGCAAGTTGGTTTTCATTTCAGCCGTTTAACTTGGCAAAGAAATGACTTAGGTTGTATTCGTCAGAGTACTGTGAGTGATCCCAGAGCTCTTCTAGTTCGCCGAGGATGAATTTCAGTCCTTTTTTGCTGCCGGAGACTTTGGTGGTGGTGTCTTCTAGAAGCCTATATTATTTGAATAGTAACCAGTGTTAGTACAAAAAAATGGTGATTGGTGGAGGGTGCTGTAAACCATAAACATACCTGTTTGCCATCAGCTGGGGTGAAAAGATCAACCAGCTCATTTGTGTTTATCATATCCATACTAGAATTGTTCACATTAATGACAGAGTTAGCTACAGAAACTTTGAACTTTTGAAAAGACTCATAACTTTCTCCTCCAAGGTTCCTCGCAAGATGAGACGATGAACATTCACAGCTTTGCGTTGGCCAAGCCTATGTGCTCTATCCATGGCCTGAAGGTGTGTTCTCAGGTTGTCAAATGATTCTATTTTACATGAAAATGTGCAAAATTAAGTGAATTGAGAAATGCTCATGAACCTGATCGTGGGATTCCAGTCGTGCTCCATGAAAACAATAGTATCAGCCGATTTCAAGTTTAATCCTAGCCAACCAATTGCAGCAATTGCAAGTTGATATAAATATACATGATCTAGATAGTGCAACTTCATTGATCAACTTTTAAGGGTGTGAGTAGAGAAAATCGTACTGTGAGTAGTTAGCAATAAAACATCTATAGTAGGGTCTGAGTTTATCATATAAAACCAGAAAAGGGAATATGCTCATGTGCCAAAATGATATTTATGTGAAGACAGTAACCTAATCTGTGCTGAAGATCGTGCTTCTGCCTAGTCAGTCTCTCCTTCGGATTTTTAATATTGTCAGTTGCAATATCATACTCCTGAAATTTAATCATAGAAAAAAATCAAACATAAAGAACATCAATACATTTATCAAGAAAATGACAATGTGGCAACTGCACCAGAACTGAAATAAATAAAAGATTGAGCAGTTGGTGCTAATGGCAGAATCAGCAGCAACAGATATACATTTATATATAGACCAGAATACAGAAGCAAAAATAAATAGTACAAAATTTAAATCATCTTTAGTAAAGCACATGAAAATAATAAATAAACTCTGATTTTTGAAAGCGCTAAGCAAAATCTGATTTTATGCGAAACAAAATTAAAGCATTTTCCAGTATGATTGGAGCTGTGGTTGATTTCCACAACGTCATATGCTGTATCATGATTAACAGAAACATTTTTTAAGATGATCAACTTGAGATTGAAGACACATATGTCTATTTCATTCAATAAATCAATCAAATGATTTATATAGCAGACCCCAGATTGTGAGAAGACTTTGTGGTGCATATTGTTAATCTACTGAAAACTGCCACAGCATCCTAAAAATCAACCACAATCTACAACCACTGGATTGCTTAGAGTTACAGAATTCACCCAGGATAAGAACATGAAGAATCCATGGGGAAGCATCAATTAAAAATTAAACGGACCAAGTCAAAGCTCACCTTGCTTAAAAAAGCAATGAGGTCCTGGGGATGTAATTTGGCAATTTTTCCAATCTGCTTCGCTGCAGAAAACCATGAAGCTTGAGTGGAACCCGCTTAGTAGTTTTTAAGAAAACATACGCTATTTTAAGCACACATGAAGCGCCTTAATTTTATATCAATAATTAATGGCAGACAGTGTTCCGGAATTATACACCTTAAAAGTTAAAACTAAAACACTGTCACACGATTTTCCATGGAACAAAAGAAACAGAAAAAACTTTGTTTGTGATTGTACATGGATTTTTATAAAATCCCAATGTATATAGAAGAGTATATAAGTTGCATAAATGCAAACCTGTGCATTTATAGCATGGATGGAAAGTTTCCCAAACTCACGAAAATAATGATAGCAAGGATATTGTCCAATAACTCAGGAGCCGATGATGTCATGATGACTGTTGAGCCATAGTGTGTACACCACCACCAAGTTTCACTTAGTTTAAAGGGGTCCTAACTCATGAAAGTACCCATGATCATCAACGGATATTTTGGGGGAAAAGACCCCAGTAACAGTCCCTGATACTATTAAAGGATTACAACTTGGTTAATCTGCATTAGTAGAAAACCATGCAAAACATAAATATAAAAAAAAGCCACAAACAGAGTGGACAGGCTCATATCATCCAAATAAATTGCTTTCTTATCGGAAAATGAAAAAAGATCACTAAAAGGGACACTAACCACATAAAATTAATGAAACATGCCTAGTATCATCAGCTCCAGAGTAATCACACAAAATGCGGATCCTAAAATGAATTACAAACATCAAATTGACTGTCCAAATACACATCAAATGCATGCAGAAAACCTATCAGGAAAATGTAAAATTACCAGAAGAAGGATATATAGCAGCCGATGCGTGCTCCCATGAACTCATAGAACGACGAAAACGAGGGTTTAGGTCGTGAGAAACAGCCGATGGCGCTCATTTTATAGAAGAGAATGGGGAAAATGGTTGTATTGCACGACTAACCTTCTTGATTCTGAATCCGAACCGGATGAAGAATTTGACCGTGCCTCGGGTGACCCGTTTTTAGTACCTACTGAAATATTCATTTTTTATTAATTTAATCATTATTTAAATTTCGCAAAACACGTCATATATAATAAAACTATATATATATACAAAAATTGGATTTAAAGTTTAAAACGAGAATTACATAAACTACCCATTAATGGCGAAATGAATAATAAAAATTTTGAGGGTATTGTGGGGCTATAATTCGGGGAGGTAAAGAAGTGGAAACGCATGCAGAACAAGTTCGTTATAATCCAAATTGGGAGAATCTTCCAATTTGACGCTCATTTCACTGAATCCAAAAACCCTTGATTCTTTCGTATGCTTCATCTATTTCGATTCAGGGATACTACCGTTTTCCGGCCGAATCGATTTCATGGACCAGTTTAAGGCTGAAGGACGGAGATATACCGTCGGTTACGCTTTGGCTTCAAAAAAAGAAGCCAGTTTCGTTCAGATTTCACTCGTCAACATCGCAAAGGAGAGGTTCATTGATCTTGTCAAAATCGATTTAGAAAAGCCTTTAATCGAACAAGGTCCTTTCGATTTGGTCCTCCACAAAATCTACGGTCCAGAATGGAGGCGTCAGTTGGACGAATACGCTTCCAAGAACCCTACAGTTTTGATCGTAGATTCACCTGATGCAATCGAGAGGCTTCGAAACCGCATTTCAATGTTGCAGGTGGTTACAGAACTGAGTCTTACTGAACATCACTCAATCTCGTTTGGGATTCCTAACCAGATTGCCGTTCACGACGCTAAATCCATGCTAGATGTGATCCATATGGGGGTAAGGGGATTAAAATTTCCAGTAATTGCAAAGCCTTTAGCTGCAGATGGTAGCGCAAAGTCACATAAAATGTCATTGGCGTATGATACAGATGGTTTGAGTAAGCTGAAACCTCCAGTTGTACTGCAAGAGTTTGTGAATCATGGGGGAGTAATATTCAAGGTCTATGTTGTTGGGAAGTATGTGAAATGTGTAAAAAGAAAGTCATTACCAGATGTTTATGAGGAGAATCTCAAGACATTATCAGGTTCATTGTCATTTTCACAGGTATCGAATCTCAATGGTGTTGACATGAGTGGTGATAGTTACTACAAGATGATGGATTTGGAAGATGGAATGGTTGAGATACCACCAATGAATTTCTTAGAGGACATTGCAAAGGGACTAAGGGAACAATTGGGATTACATTTGTTCAACTTCGATGTAATCAGGGACACTAGAGTCAGTAACCGGTATCTCATCATCGACATCAACTACTTTCCAGGATATGCTAAGATGCCTAGCTATGAACAAGTATTAACAGATTTCTTCTGTGATGAGATGAACAAGAAGAAATATTTGGTAACTGAATCTTCAACTCTTACTGTTTAGACTTCTGTAGTTTTTGTTTGGATAATAAAAGAGTATAATTCACTAATGCAAATGAACCTTTCAATGATGACCACCAATGCAAAAGTTTATAGATTACTTAGCAAATGCGTGTAGGTTGATCAAATAACAAGGAACTCAGATAAGCCTAAGAGAATATTCAGATATGCAAAAGAAAAAGAGATCTAAAAAAATGATATATTCAATTCACCTGTATTGCCCTAAAGCCAATTGACGATGCCTAAAAGAATTTGGACCATGGCTGCACTTTGATCTGGTGTTCTTTCTACTAAAAGAAGAAAAAGCTTTAGAGGCTCTGACTGCATTCTCCAATTGCTCACCTCTTGAACCTGGGATTCTTTTCCTTATTAGCCGGAATGCTTGCTTTGTTTCCAAATCATCTACATTTTCACCTCGTTGCCTCTTGAACGATGTGTGGTCGTCAAATTTCCAAGGAGGGGTTGAAATGCATGCGTCTAAAAGAAAGGCAATTGGTGTGACCATCAACAAATTCAAAATACCAGCTAATGAATAATGATCACCTTAAAGGTTAAACTTACCAGGTGGATCATCTCTGTAAATTTCTGGGCTTGGAGAGTCATTAACTCTCTGGGATTCCTGATTGTCACAAATTCTGACAATGGAAAACTCATCGGTTTGCTGCTTGTTTGTTTGTGCATCAAGTAACGATGCAGCAGGCGATGAACCTATAGAGACAGATATCCCATCAAAATATTCACACTTTTTGTTTGTAGAGCTGTTTTAATGTAGTATAATGTCATTACTATTATCGGTACCTTGATTTTCTGACTTGGGAACTGTATCGAAGCGAGAACGGCATTCACGATCTTGCTCGGTGGACAATGGTGACAAAGCCTCGTTTTCTAAAACTGATGTTGGTGATGTATTGTGAATCTCACACTGTAGAATTAATCTCTTAGCTTGAATGAAACTTGAAAACCATGGGGTTCCCTCTTTAGAATAGAATAGAATGTAAGCTTCCTGTGATAGCACAAATTCTTCATCCACTATTATGACCTGACCAAAAGGGCAAAATCCCAACTCAGTAACATTAATCCAGAAAACAATCCAAATCATAAAATGCATGTCAAAGCCTTTTTCATCAAGTACATCTAGATTTCGTGGTTAATACTGCTTAGTCACTGAAAAAAATCTTACCGTTGAATCATCAAACTTGCACCACATGTTTTGGGATACGCGAATGAAGCAATAGTAGTGGCCAGAGGTAGAAGTAAAACCAGAGTGAACTACAACGGCATAGAGAGAGTACTTAAGCTCTTCCTGCAGAAAGCTCAAAAGTTGTAAGTAGGATTTTATAACCATTAATTTCAATCATAGAAATTATTAAATGAAACTTACATAATTATCATCAATACCGTTGGTGTAAGGAAATAAGTTCAAGTTAACTGGAAACGCAACATGCTTATCAATTTTCTCAACAAATGACCCATCATTTTTGAATCTCTTCAAATGAAACATAGCCACTAAAGGGATCTGATCAAAGGAAAGTTGTTTCTCGACAAATACTTTCTCCTTGCACTTATCACAAGTGAACTTATTTTCCAGATCTTCAATTTTTTCAATCTTCGTGAAAGACTGCAGTGCCGTTTCAAGATTATCAAAACCCTCTATCTCTAAACTCAGGTCAATTAAAGGCTCATAAGTGTCAGAACAGTGACCACAGCTACAGCACATCAGCTACAAACAAGAAATGTTTTGTACCAATTAATGGTTTAAAAAACTCAAAGTGATAGTTAAAAGAAAAATCTAAAAAAAGTGATTTTTGATAGCTGAAGCTCTTACTTTGCTGCGTAGACGTCCACCAAATACTTCTTTCACCAGGTTCTCACTATGTAATGACATACATCCTTTGGAATTTGAGTCAACCGACCTTTCAAGCTTGTCCAAATAGCACTGAAGAAACTCGTGAGCATCCTCTTGTTGGTACTTTTGAAAATACGAAGAGAAATCTGAAGTTTTTCAAAGTTAAAGTAACAAAGTAATATGAATAATTTTCAAAACAAGCAACAGTATCACAATCTTGGTAAGAGATTAAGAGTTAAAAAGGATACAATTCAGATTGTTGAAAATGTTGTCTGGAGACACGGCTCTTGGAGCTGATTTCAAGGAAAGCTTAACCAGTCTGTTCAGATCACACAGAGTGCAAAAGTCTTCATCACTACCTGCAGAAATAATAAAAGGTTGCAACCAAAACAATATCAGCAACAATAACAAATTGAAAAAAATACAAAAATATCAACGTCACTCGGATTACAATTACTATGCATCGACTTCCCATTAGGGAACATTCGATTAAGAAGTGGAACGGTATGCATGAAACACTGCAGCACCGAATTCAAAAAGCAAGTATTTCCCAAATTTTCAAGCCCAGTCCCCTGTCAAATTAAATTACAGAAGAACAAGAGAATCAATACGGTATTCAAATAAGAAACAACCGCGCTACTACAATTAAACTTTCTAACCACTTCAATATGGCGGATTTCCAGGTATTTCCAGTCAGAAGGATAACAATCGTCGACGGAAGGGGGATTGGGAGACTTGAAATCGAGGACATCAATAGAAGACTCAGCGGCAGGTTTCGGTGGCGAAGAGGCGTCGAGGCGATTATACTCCAACAGCAACAAATCATTGGCCGAAGGGGGATTGGTAGACTTGAAATCGAAGACATCATTAGGAGACTCATCGGCAGGTTTCGACGGCGGAGAAGCGTCGGGGCGATTATACTCCAATAGCATCAAATCATTGGCGAAAGGGGGATTGGTAGACTTGAAATCGAAGACATCATTAGGAGACTCATCCGCAGGTTTCGGCGGCGGAGAAGCTTCGAGACGATTATACTCCAACAGCATTAAATTATTGGCGGAAGGGGGATTGGGAGATTTGAAATCGAAGAGATCATTAGGAACCTCATCGGCAGGTTTCGGCGGCGGAGAAGCGTCGAGGGGATTAAACTCCATTAGCATAAAATCATCGGAAGAACCAGAGAACATCATTCCCATGGCTATAAGTGCGGGGTTTTGGCGGAGGGTAGGGTTTTGAAAGAAATTCAGGAGGGATACAAATTTCCAATTGGAGGGAAACAAAACCACTTCTCCAGGAATCTGGAGAATAACAAAAAATAAATTATATTAAATATGGCAATTTTTAGGTTTTATAAATAAAATAATCCAACAAATAAGACGTAATACATGGTGGCATCATGTAATTAGCAAAACTTAAAATATAATTGTATATGACGCTATATTGTAATTATTTTATTCATATTTTTCATGAATCATTCAACTTTTACACCATAAAATCTTGAATCAATAGATTTGATTCCCCATTCAAATTTGATAAATATTGTTGTTAGATAGATGTTTTAATGTTTTATCTGGGTTTATTTTGTGTAGATTATAATTATAAAAACACTATAGTATATTTATCTGTGTTGTTAACAATGTTTTCAT
Source organism: Utricularia reniformis (assembly GCA_009725065.1). Taxonomy (NCBI): domain Eukaryota; kingdom Viridiplantae; phylum Streptophyta; class Magnoliopsida; order Lamiales; family Lentibulariaceae; genus Utricularia; species Utricularia reniformis. The sequence goes on along the minus strand of RWGZ01001795.1, from coordinate 7,063 downwards.
ACCAATCCGGAATTACATACCGGTATGAGTGGTACGATCGGTATACCGGTCGATACTAATTTTTATTTTATTTTATTTTTAAAAAAATTAATATTTAATTAGTTTTTTAGATCAGACCCGAAAAAACTCGGAAATCGATCCGAATACTCGGTACCAGGCAATACGAAAAAAAATACCGATGCCGAGCGAAATTTGACATACCGAGTGGTATATCGTCCTGTATGAAAACACTGGTTGTTAAATGGATTCAACAATGAACCAAACGGTTTGGAATGCAAAAAAAACTTATAACATTCTTGTAAAAGAAGCATTTGTTGAGACTTGTGAGAGACTGAGAAATAGATTGTAATAAAATTAGTCATATCATACCCTAATTCCAAAAGTTTGATGTCCCAAAGTTAACAAATCACAATTTTTCTAGGTTGCACGGGTGCGGCTGCGGGGTGCGTAAAATTTTACGAATCCAATTAAGGGTGCGTTGAGGGTGCGTTAATTTAAATTAATTAAAATATATATTAAATTATCCGGTAAACGCAATTTCTAGTGATATATGTGTATCTGTAATCTACTAATATCGTCAAAACTCGAACATTTACATCATGTATAAAATTATGCAAAATTTTATAGAATACGACACACGAATATCAAAAGATAACATTCGAGCAAGATCATTTTTTATGTATTTAATGGATCAGAAGAATGTTTGTATAACCCAATACGCAATTAAATGTCTGTATTTAATGAAATATTTCAAAATAACACTACTAGAAATAATCTAACGAACCCGGTAGGATAATAAAAAAAAAAAACGCACCCGGTAGGATTTGCGCACCCCGCACCGGGTGCGCTTGCAACGTACCCCACGAATCCGTGCAACACAACAATTTTTACTGTGGATGGTTGAAGAACTCAATTGACTCATGACACAAGTTTATGGTTTTGCAATATAATAGTAGTTTCAAATTATTCAAGAATAACCATAAAATAAATAGTATGAATTTTTGTGTTCATTTTTATTGAGCAGCTTTGATGAATTATATGTTCATTACTTATTTTTGATTTTTTTCTAAATTAATGAGTATAATCATTATATTTTTTTTATATTAAGAGATCAAATAAAAATTAGATTAAAACATTAACTAATATTATAGAAAAATATAAATAGTTTTTGAAGATCGTGTGCCAAATAAACAAATATAGAATTTAAATAAATTCAATAAAAATAAATATAAAAACATAAAAAGTATGACACTTAAGAATTTAGCACTTTAGAAAATTTACACTTAAAGTTTAGATATCTTCTACAAACAGAGCCCAATAATTTTTCATCATTAATAGAAATCAAAACTTTTTGTAATAATAAAAATCCCACAAAATGTTATTGCATCATTAACCAGTGCTGCATGTAACTAGAACATCTCTTTGTTCGCGAGTAGTACTCATTGTCGAATTTCAGAGTCGATCCGGGATCATTGCTCATCGTGACAGGATCGTTATGCGAGCAATGAATGGATCACGGATTCATCATTATATTGTCTGTATCAAGTTTCATATGAGTCGAGCTAAGCTACAGCTATAGCTATTAGCATTATATATAAAGATCAGAAACAAGTCACAGTATGATCAATCACAACAATCCTGCTTCCAAAAGATTTCGCCTTCTAAGAGTTTCATGTACCAATTTGAATGTCTTCTTCACAAGTTTCTGATCCAAAGCATTTGTTCTGTAGATCTTGAACACACGATCAACGCAATCCGGGCTTGTGTTTCTGAAATACACTTCTTCGAATCTTTTCTTTACGTACCTGAAACAAGGATTCATCATATGTACGAGAAGAACATGTAATGCGAATATGACTCACTCGTATGCATGTTCAGTTTCTTGTTTCCCTACAGAAGCTGGTTGGTAATCTTTAAACCATTCACAGCAACTTAAAGGAACCTATATGTAAGAATAAAAGACGATTCAAGATCACAGAAATCGATCATAGAGAACTGAAGCATGCTTACGTTCGGAACCTTCTTCTCGAATAAATCGAATTTGTTCAGAAACAATATGAAGGAAGTTTTCTACATGCAGAGTAGAAAGTGATGGTATCAGTGTAAATGTATGCAGACAACTATATTTTGATGCTATTGACAGAATTGAACCTCAAAACAAGGTTGCTTCAAAACCCATTCAAAGAGTTCTTTAGCTTCAATCAAACGGTTCTTCTGATCTTCGAATAGAGTTTGATCATACCTGATATTTCATTACTTTGAGATGAGTAGTGTTTTATGTGTATTCATTGCAAAGAGAAAGATGAGTATTACTCGCTTATGGCAGCGCAGAATATCACGGCTGTGACACCCTCGAATAAATGAATCCATTTCCTTTTTTCATTTCTCTGACCTCCAACATCAAATAGCTGATATACTTCTCCACTTCTTTTATTTTCCCTAACTGGACTGCAGGCCAAGACATATTAAGTATAATAAGCAGACTACACAAAAGGTAGCGAGTTAGTGAGGTGCGAATAGGGAGCTTTGAATTGTCTGCTATATACCTGAATTGTATTTCAACAACACCAGTGGTACGGACTCTGGCGTAAAGAACATCTTCCTGCACACGAGATGTGAAGCAATCATGTTCTTCAGCTATTTGAAGTAGTGATAAATAGCAAAAAAGCACATTCAAGCTATATTATTTCTTTTTTTTTGAACGGAAAGTAGTAGTTATTGAATATTGACTGAGAATAACAATGAGTTATTCTCACAATCTAAGTTTACAAAAGAGCAAAATACGTCAATGAGTTCATGATCGCCTCGGACGGTGCATGAAGCCATTCATGTAACAATAATCTATATGACCTACCTCCATGTTTAATAATATCAAAAGAGTACATTTGTAAGCCTAGGATCAAGTTCGAGGAAGCGAAATTCATGTTCTGAAAGATTTTATGGTTTCTTTCACATTGAGTTAATTGGTTTTCAGGTGTTACATGTAACCAGGACTCAAGTGGTCATGTACCTTTGTGGGCATGTAACCAGGATTCGAGATTCTTTGTAAATTTTCTATGAAGTATTGTGCACAATCTGGAACTTGAAATTTGCTGCTACAGGAAAATGTTTCCTGCAAATCATGATGAAACAGTCTGATCAGCAGAATTGAGCTAAATTTGGTCATATAGATGAAGAACGACCTGAATGCCATGGTCCTGCCAGAGAGTCTCAATTTCATCAGCAAGTTCTTTAGTTAAATAGGGATACTCAAATCTGCTACCAATCTCTGAAAGCTTCTCTCCAATTTCCTGTTGGCAAAAGAACAATGAAAACTCATTTCAGCTACATGAAACATATATCATTCTCCTTTTGGAACTACTCTCCATCCCGTCAACAAAATCAATTGATTTGGAGCACGGAAAAACTTGGTATTTCTGATAAGATCCAATCCCAGCATTGCTCTACTAAGCCATGATTGGTACAGTATAGACCATGGAAAAACGACGATAAAATTGTTTGGTTTGGAAAAAATGGAGTTTAGAGATTTTTTTTATTGTTTTTTCGAAGGAAGTGTAATATATATTGGGAATGAGTTAAAGTTGTGTATTTTCTTTATAGCTTAATTTAGATCCGGTATATAGTGTAGTGACTCATCCATTACTAGTTTTTAAAACATTGGTTTTATGTTTTCGCCTAAAAAAACCACAGAACAAACAATAAAAAAGGAGACAATTTTCGAATACCTTATTTTCATCAGATACATGGAACTTTGGTCCATCACTGAAACCTTGAGACAATTCCTTTGATCCATCGAAAAGTATCTGTAGATAATAATCAAAATTAAAAGAGATTCTCCATGTGACAAATTTATTGAGAATTTAAAAAAGATGCATAGTTGGTGCACAAAGGAAACAACCAACACACCCTTTCATATATATCATACTTTTATTGTCTGATAAATGTTGGCATGAATGACTGGGATATAGCTTTTTAGTTCAGCGTCATCAAAACCACTCTGAAAAAGTAGTTTTATCTGCATTAAAATAAAGCAAGTTTCAGCTTAAGCAATCTTCATAAAATAAATGGCTCATCAAACCTGCTTGAAAATGGTAGACTTTCCAGAATCACTTGAACCTAGCCACAGTTCAGACAATCCATGAATATAAAGTACGAGGACAAAAAAGATAAATCGACTATAAACAGTGTCTTTGAGCAATTAACTGCATAAAGACTGTATTTTTTCTGCACACACTTTTCAACCTATAAAATGTTCTTGAAATTCGAAGACAATGGAATTACAAAAATAAGCAAAAACATATCTGAAAACCACAAGCTACCTTCTCGTTATGAATAGAGTCAAAAGCAAAAATGTAAGCAAATTCTTTCACCCTAAATCTATGTTCAAATACAGGCCATACTAAGAAAGGCAAGAGTTGGTGCTGGGATACCTAGTAACAAAAGTTTCTGAATATGCTCCTCCGCTTTGGACTCCCTCTCTATCCGTTTCTCAATTTCTGCTGTCTATAAAAGAAGTCACCTTCAGGTCACATAATTTAGAAAGAATCATCGGTAAAGAAATAAACATTACCTGTTCAATCTCATCGGAATCAGCTCGCCTACGCTCCTGCCTACTGCAAAGCGACCCCATTATCAAGTAACGTAGACCGAACATACGCTCAATGATTAAACATTTGATAAAACGCGATTCCTTCCTAGATTAAACGAGAAATGATTAAAAGGGGAAATGCATTCCTCCCTGCAGAGAAAAAAACAGGAAAGGGTGGCGGCACATGGAAAGAGAAACCAATGTTGGGCGGTGGCGTGAGCACGGAACGAGACGAGGAATTGGTGCTTTTGGCTTGTTTAGATCAGATCAGTGAGAATATTGGAATAAAAGGCTTTAAAAGTTTTGACCAGTCAACGAATTTCACATTCCGCAACCGCATGGCTCCCACCGGAAAAAGAATCTGCTATGGTCATGACTATGACTGCAACTCCCGCTTCTGAGGGTTTTCGCGACACGCCAGATGTCCCTTTGACACGGGAGTGCACTATCATAAGCTATATTATTAGAATGTATTATTATAATTTTCATTGTAAACACAATATCATTAGCTATATTATTAGTAGAAATAGTTATATTACATTCGCATTGTAAATATAATATATTTTTAAATTATTATTTGAATCTAGATTGAGATATGAGACTGAATATGAAAAAGCAGACTAGTTATTTAAATTACAAATATATTTTTCAAAAAATATTTTCTTTCACTTCAATAATATCATATTTACAACGTCGTTTGACATATCTGTAAGTTATCTATTCCCATATATCTTTAACGTGCAATAATAACCATACATAATTTCTTTCTTCTTGTAGATGCTATTGACTATGAGTATAAATTGAATAAATCTAATTTTGTACAGAACATCATTTTTGTTCTACAATTCAATTTATTCATTCATAAAATTCGATACATTCTGATCTATAATCACATAATGAAAACACATTCTCAAACTGTATTCTAATTTTCAAAATACATACAGAATATAGCTTTCGACAAAAGTTGACCAAAACAATAAAAAAAATATTTTAGTTAAATTCATTTGTTTAAATTCAAAATGTAAATTTAAAAATACTACAATGAACTACATCAATCTAATACTAGTGTAAATTTTTATTATCCTAAACAAAATTACCATTAATATTTTACACATATGATGTTATTGATATCTTTATTTATAATTAATTCTGATAAATCATTTTAATATTTTTCAGTTTTACATATTTTTCAACAATGATAAGAGCTCATACCTAAAAAGTACTATTACTTAAAAAATGTGCTATTTTCAGCAATGATATCATACATAAAAGATAAAATATCATTTATTCTCCAAAATTTTACATTTTTGTCAATTTTAGTATATATAATTTGTAATGACATATTAGTCTCTCAAATTTAAAATTTTGACAAATTTAATCATCCAAGTTTGTTACATTTGATAAATCAATATTCAGTTGCAAAATTGATCTTATAAATTAAATTTTGACCGAGGACCTCATTTGTCAAAATTGAAAATTTTATAAATCAATTATGATATATATACTAAATTTTTGGGATTAATTTTACTAAAATTTAGAAAGTATAGTGATTGATTTTGTAATCTCACAATTATTAAAACTTTGAAGACCAAAATTGTTAAACGAATAAATTATGAGGATAAAATTTGCGTCTAACCCTGCATAAAAGTATATTACAATTGTAAAACCAAACAAACTAAATTTGTAATCATAATCAATAAAGATTTCCCAAATACAACACAAATATAGCACAACAGCTGATCATTTGTCACGTCAGTATGATATTTGTAATGTGGCACAAGTTCATATATATATATATATTTATGAAGCAAAAATCAAATCAGTTGATCAAAAGTGAAGCACCAGCAGCAGTAGAAGTTTCAGTGAATCTATAAAAGTCACCTGGCAATGGAACGTCGAGTTCAGAGCAGACTAATTGCATCACTTTAGCAGTGACACCTCCCATATTCATTTTATTGATAGTTACAGCAATAGCAAATCTGTGTTCAGTGTCACAGTAACCAGTTGATCCACCCATACCCGAATGTCCAAATCCTATAAGCTTTCCATCAACGGAAAGCGAACGCTTGAAACCAAGACCGAATTGTCCGTTGGGAAGGATCAAATGCTCATAGTCACCTGCACCACAGAACGCATCGTGGATTTTGCTGTTTAGGAAAAGCTTACCATTTGTGGTGACGGGGGCTGAGCTGCTTATGTTGATGTTATCATCAGGAACTCTGGTGTAGGTTAAGGGATTCGAATGGCGTCTCTGTTTTTCAGTGGGAAAACTGGGAATATGAGAGTGGCTTCCTAAGGGAGGTTGTGTGGGAGATGAATGTGGTGGTGGAATAGAACCTCCATCAACAAGAGCTGCGTAGTATCGAGCAAGAGCTCTTGCAGAGCAATGCCCGTTAGCAGCCGGAACGATGGATCGACGGGCAAAAAGTGTGTTAAATGTAGTTGGAACACTTGATACTATCTGAGACACATCTT
>RWGZ01001794.1:0-27793 GCA_009725065.1 Utricularia reniformis | reverse complement strand
CTGCATGTTATCCAGGTACTTAGCAATATACAACACATGTATGTTATCCGCCAAAGCGAATAACAAAGGGGATCGAGCGAATCCCACGACCGCTTCCTGACCGAACTTTCAACCGAAGTGTGGGTTCTAGCTAGCTCATCCTCCAAGCTCGCTTTTTCCTCTTGGGCCCGAAGAAGAAGCTCATTGAGCTTATTCCTCTTCTCCTGGACCCGAGCTTAGACTTGGTTAACTTCATCCTCTTTGGCTCACAGCTTGGCTTCCAGTTCAGAAACTTGATCCTGAGCTGTTTTTCCTTTCTTATCCAGCTCAGAAACTTGATCTGTTAAGAGTGAGATTTCCGTCCCAGCTTTTAACAGTTCATTGTCCAATCGGTCCCGATCCTCTCGTATCGCGACCATTTCACCATGTTTGATTTCAACTTGCCTTTTTGCAAGGTCAATTTGATCTTGGACTTATTGGGACACAATCTGGCCACCCTGGTTCTTTTCCACGGTGATCGCAGTTGTGAAACATTTCCTCATCATCTGCATAAGACATTAAGGTCAGAACATATATCTTTGGGCCTTAATATCAAGGGAACTTACCTTAGTTGCGAGGTCGAGGAAACCCTCGATTATTTCTTCCCCATACATGTCTGGCTGGACATTATCTGGGTTTTGCTCCCTGTAGAGACGGAAATCTTCAATGAAAGCACTCCTCCATGAGGCCAACTTCTTCACTTTCTTGAACCTGTCCAGCATAACCAAGACAACCCCCCAATCGAAGTTGGTCTTAGGACCCGAGGCATGATCCTTCAAAACGATCCCCTCAGTAGGGACCGAAGCATTCCCTCCTTTCTTCAGCCTTTTAAAAACCCTTGGGGCGACTGCTTCGGTCACTCTCTTCTCTTTGCCCAAGGGGATCGGCTGCAGGGAGACGTTCGTCTTAAGGTTGGGGCCGGGGAGAACTGGCTCCACGAGAACGGTCCCTGCAGCAACAAATTAATCGTGTCATCGTTAATCACGGAACTATTTCTGATTTGGTAGAGGCTGGATAGGCTCAAAGAACGAATCCTAACCATTATCACCTCCTCTACCACTCCAATTACCCAAAGTGCGGGTCCTTGGCCCGTTGAGGGCTGTCCTGAGCAACGCATGGTTAATGTGCATGCGTTGGTGGTCTGGATCGGGGGGTTCCTATCGTATAATTTATTATATATATATATTTAAAAGGTTATATTAATTATGTATTATAAATATTATTATGATAAAGACTAATTCTTTAGTCTTCCTCTTGCCTATTCCAATGGCATGAGAATAGGATAACTAACTCTCCTAATCTCTCATGACTTTGTGGAGGAGGAATAGATACATTGAAAATATAGGGCAATCCTCTTTATTTAAGACTTTCCCTATTTGTATTCTGGGTTCATCGTGTTTTAATCATTGTTCATGAGCAAGAGAGCTTACTGCTTGTGTATCCTGGAGGGCACCGATTACGACGAAATTGTCCTTAAGCTCAACGTCAATTACGACGTGACACAAGCGATACTCATCTGGATTCAATACACGAGAAGCTTAAATATTTCAGGTATTATTTTACAATTATTATTAGAGACTAATCCATATTCTTATTGTAGGTTTGATCCGGAATTTCCAACAATCTTAAGGACAACCTTATTCTCCGGTTCAAGCAAATTACGTGAAATTAAATCCAGGTTCTATCTTTTCTTTCTGAAAGAAAATAATTTTTCAATTCCCAAAAACAATAGATAATTATTCGACTGAATTTTTGAGAATTTAATTAAATTTTAGTGCACTTAACCGAAATTTTTAATTACAGTTAACTAGAAATTTTATAATTTGTGAAAAGCAATTATTTTATTTATAATCAGCCTTCTAATTATTATATTTAATTGAAAACAAATTCTGTTAAAGAATTAGTTGCTGGTTTTTTCATTATTAAAACTTTGAGGAATTACGTCTAAATTAGTAAAAGGTTAACTGCTTTCCAAAATTTATTATTCTGCAAATTATTTGTTCAGCAAGTTTTATTTATTATATTCATTTACTATATTTCTTAGTCACAATTAACTATGGAAAATGAAAATATAAATGATAATCAAAATCAACTTGGTAATACATCAAGTCAGAATGACAATATGAAACAAATGGAAATTCTCGAGTCACAAAGAGCCGAGATTTCAAATCGAACAAATAATCCAATATATGCGAAACCATTTCACGACATCTCTCGAATTGAAGTATTCAATGGCGAATATTTCAAAAGATGGATGGATCGCATATATTCTCTCTTAGATATGCATGGTGTGGCCTGGGCACTAACATCAATGAAACCGGAAGTTGACCCCGAACCATGGGAATATGCCAACAAAGTATGTCGTCACACCATAATATCTACTTTATCTAATAATCTCTTCGATGTCTACTGTAGCTACAGAGAATCTCATAAAATATGGGAATCACTCATCGGTAAATACACAGCCGAGGACATAGTGCAAAAGAAGTACTCTATCAGTAACTTCTACAAATGGGAAATGGTTGAAGACAAAGATGTGATCACTCAAATACATGAATATCACAGACTAATTGACAACCTGAAGGCTCAAAATATTGAACTACAAGAAGAGTTTATTGCGGAGCTACTAATGGAGAAACTACCAGAATCCTGGGATTACTACAAGCAAAGTTTGAAACACAAGACAAAATCAATGATTCTTACGGAGCTTATTCAACACATCATCATTGAGGAAATCGACAGGAAGCATAAGCAAGCAACCAAAGTCAAGGAAATGACATCAAAGGCGAACATAGTGCAAACTAGTTGGAAGCAAAGGAAAGAGTCCGAGTCAAGCAGAACTGATCAATTCCTTAAACCTAACAAACATGAGTTCAAACCAAAGAAGGGCCAGTGCTATGTATGTGGAAAACCCGACCATCACGCACCACAGTGCAAGAAGAGATTCAAGAAGGGAAATGCCAAAACACCCAAGACAAATGCAAATTTGGTGGAGGGAGAAAATATTGACGAAGAGATCATAGCAACAGTCATATCTGAAGTCAACTTGGTAGCCACCCATCGAGACTGGGTCATTGACTCTGGTGCCACAAGACATATATGTGCCAACAAAGACTCATATGCATCTTATCAACCAATGGAGGGTGACAAAGAGGTGGTCTATCTTGGAGACTCAAGAACTACTCCGGTGTTAGGGAAAGGAACAGTCAACCTTATGCTCACTTTAGGCAAAACCTTAGCTTTGAGTGAAGTGCTGCATGTCCCTAACATCAGGTCAAACTTGATATCTGTTGCATTGCTTGGGAAGGCGGGTATCAAGATAGCTTTTGAGTCTGACAAGATAGTAATGACCAAGAATAATGTGTTTGTTGGGAAGGATTATTGCAGTTAGGGTCTATTTATACTAAATGTTGTGAACTCTCTTAATAAGAATGGATCTACTTCTGCTTACTTGGTCGAGTCAATCAACTTATGGCATGCTAGACTTGGTCAAGTAAACATGCCATATGTCACAAGATTGCAATCACTAGGTCTCATCTCTAACATTATAACACACTCTACCGAAAAATGTCAAATTTGTCCCGAGGCAAAGTTGACCAAAAAAACATGTTCTAGTGTATTGAGAGAGTCTAATCTATTAGACTTGATTCACACAGACCTATGTGATTTAAAACAAACCATGACTCGAGGGGGTAACAAGTACTTTGTGACCTTTATAGATGATTACTCTCGATACTGCAGAGTCTATCTTCTAAGGAAAAAGGACGAGGCCTTTGACAAGTTCTTAATTTACAAAGCAGAAGTAGAAAAACAACTTGAGAGAAAAATCAAAAGGGTCCGATCGGATAGAGGTGGTGAGTATGTTCTATTAAATGACTATTGTGAAAAGGAAGGAATAATTCATGAGACCACTCCTCCCTACTCACCAAAGTCCAACAGGGTTACTGAACGCAAAAACAGAACCCTTAAAGAGATGATGAACACAATGTTGTTGAGTTCATCATCATACAGTAGTTTATGGGGTGAAGCCATACTATCAGCATGTCATCTACAAAATAGAATTCCTCACAAAAGGACGGGAAAAACACCATATGAAATATGGAAAGGCTATCAACCCAACCTTAAATATCTAAAAGTGTGGGGGTGTCTAGCAAAAGTGTTACTTCCTGATCCCAAAAAGAGGAAAATTGGGTCTAAAACATCAGATTGTATGTTCATAGGCTATGCTGCAAATAGTGCAGCGTATCGTTTTCTCGTATTGAGAAGTGATATCATCGAACGCAACACTATTATCGAGACAAAGAATGCTGAATTCTTTGAAGATAATTTTCCACTATCTGAAAACACTTCTCGTACCACACCTATTCTAATAGAATCTGAGTCTCATATTGAGAGTATGAGAAGAAGTAAACGTCAAAGGAGAGAAACCTCATTCGGTGATGATTATTATGTTTATCTAACCGATAAAGATCCTTTGACTTACTCTGATGCGGTTTCTTCTTCAGATGCATCATGTTGGAATGAAGCTATTAAGTTAGAACTTGATTCTATCTTAAAGAATAATACATGGAAGATAGTTGATCTACCTCCAGGAGCAAAGTCGATTGGCTGCAAATGGATTTTTCGAAAGAAACTCCATCCAGATGGGTCCATCGACAAGTACAAGGCCCGTTTGGTAGCCAAAGGCTTCACTCAGAAACTAAATATTGATTACTTCGATACATTTGCTCCTGTAACTAGAATCGTTTCTATCCGTATACTGATTGCGCTAGCTTCTATTCATCGGCTTGTCATCCATCAAATGGATGCCAAGACCGCCTTTTTAAATGGTGATCTAGAAGAAGAAATCTACATGACTCAGCCTGAGGGGTGTGTTGTTCCCGGCCAAGAGAACAAAGTATACAAACTACTAAAGTCTCTTTATGGCCTAAAACAAGTACCTAAGCAGTGGCATGAGAAGCTTGATCATGTGTTATTGATGAATGAATATTTATCAATAAGTGTGGATAAATGTGTTTATACCAAAAATATTGGTAGTGAATGTGTGATCATCTGTCTTTATGTAGATGATATGCTTATATTTGGTACTTGTCTTGAGATAGTGCAGAATACTAAGCAATTTCTAGCTTCTAACTTCGATATGAAGGACATGGGTGAAGCCAGTGTGATATTGGGTGTTAAAATCATACGAAGTGAGGATGGTATTGTGTTATCACAAAATCATTATGTGGAAAACCTTCTAAAGAAGTTTGATCAATTTGATGTCACATCAGTGACAACTCCGTATGATAGTACTATCCAATTGAAGAAAAATCATGGATATTCTGTCTCTCAGTCAGAGTATGCACAAATTATCGAGAGTTTGCTGCATCTCACCAACTTTTCGAGACCTGATATAGCTTATGTTGTGGGCAGACTTAGCAGATATACACATAATCCTGATCATGAGCATTGGTCTGCCTTGAGTATACTAATGAAATACTTAAGATGTACCATGAACAATGGTATAAGATATGGTAGATTTCTAGCTGTACTTGAAGGGTACTCTGATGCAAACTGGATTTCTGATTCAGATAAGATTAAATCTACTAGTGGGTTCATATTCACTTTGGGTGGAGGTGCGGTGACTTGGAAATCCTCCAAGCAAACTATCATTGCCAGATCCACTATGGAATCTGAGCTTGTTGCTCTCGAGCTAGCTGGTAGTGAGGTTGAGTGGTTGAAAAACTTCTTAGCAGAGATCCCGTTAGGGATAAAACCAACACCCTCTGTGTCTATGCATTGTGATTGCCAATCGGCAATAGCAATTGTTAAGAATAAATCTTATAATTGCAAAAACAAACATCTTAGATTGAGGCATGCCGTTGTGAGTAAGATGTTGAGAAATAGAATTATTTCCATTGATTATGTGAAGTCATAAGTGAACTTGGCCGATCCTCTGACTAAACCATTAGGAAGAAAACAAATTGCTCAAACATCGAGGGGAATGAGACTAGTGTCAATTGATGATTAATAGTGATTGATACCCAACTTATGTGATTGGAGATCCCATGAAGTAAGTTCATATGAGTAATAACTAAGTCACTATTAATCCTGATGAGTACGTTATATAGTCGTCCTATGGTGTTTGAGCATGAGGTACTCATTACTGCATATATTGTGAGGTTGATTACTTAATGATTTTCATATCCCTTTAGGGTGGTGTGTCGATTGCAGTACACACTTGATGAAATCACCTATGTGAATGTGGAGTGGGGCCGCTCCTATGAGACAGTGACAAGTCTCTAGAGCATTCATGAAAATCCGGGCACGCGCACGGCCTATTAGCACAAAACTGCGTTGAACAATGATTGTTGAGAATGTAAACGTGATTGGTGAATATTATCACATAATAAGATTCATTGGTTCATAGAAGTTATATGCTTCACCAATTTCTCTATGTGTTTAATTTCATTCTTTCTAGGTTTGGTTCATAGTCCCAAAGAAACCAAACTCGATGCGTTTATGTTCATGTGATTGAATCCAGAATTCCCATAGAACCTTTTAAATATGTGGGGGATTGTTGTATAATTTATTATATATATATATTTAAAAGGTTATATTAATTATGTATTATAAATATTATTATAATAAAGACTAATTCTTTAGTCTTCCTCTTGCCTATTCCAATGGCATGAGAATAGGATAACTAACTCTCCTAATATCTCATGACTTGCCTCTATAAATAGAGGCAAATGGAGGAGGAATAGATACATTGAAAATAAAAGGCAATCCTCTTTATTTAAGACTTTCCTATTTGTATTCTGGGTTTATCGTGTTTTAATCATTGTTCATGAGTAATGGAGTTTGCTGCTTGTGTATCCTGGAGGGCACCGATTACGACGGAATTGTCCTTAAGCTCAACGTCAATTACGACGTGACACAAGCGATACTCATCTGGATTCAATACACAAGAAGCTTAAATCTTTCAGGAATTATTTTACAATTACTATTAGAGACTAATCCATATTATTATTGTAGGTTTGATCAGGAATTTCCAACAGTTCCCTCCAGTGGGCGACCCCGATGGAATCAGCGTACCCCCTGTCGCTGATTCAGCTGGTTCCACACTCTCCGTTGCTTCCTGTAGTCCTTCAGAAGGACAGACTGAAGCAGCAGCCAAATGCTTGAATCTTGAGCTTGGCATCGTTGTAGTTGAATCTGCAAGATAAATATATAAGGATAAGGAAATGACGAAGTAAAAATATAACTTCATACCCGATCCTTCAGATGGATTTGAACAAGAAAACACCCCCTTCGGGGATGGGGCTCCAGTCCTACCCACGACCCCTATTTCTTTCAGTCTCTCCTCCCGAAACCCTAAACTCCCGAAGCAACTCTGTCCGTTTAAGACGTGCTTCGGGAGGAGGAAACATCGCAAGTGTGTTTGCGATATCCGGGCGAGAATGGTTGAACCTGGTTCGGTCCAACTGACCTATGCGTGGATGGGTTATAAGTGGCCACACCTTTAACATGTCATCCTTAGAGACCGTTATCCACACATAACAAGACTCCCACACATGAAGAGATTCTTCCTTATCAACTATAGCGCACTCCTTAGTGCACTATGTAATATAACCTACGACATCCTAATAGACCCTTACCCCTTCGGGACCCGACCAAGAACAAATTGAAAAAATGTTCTAAGGTCGGGACCATGCTTTGTTGGAGGCAATAAAAGATAAACGCCGCTATATACACATAGCTACCCGGAAATAACACAAAGGTCGGGCAATGAATTTCCTTAAGTACAGCCACTACGAATTGGTGTAACGGAAAACGTAACCCGCACTTCAGAGATGCGTAACTGACAGGAATAGCGGTAGCCGGAACGTTCATTTTCGCTGGAAGGAAGTAGGGAATATCTTCCCGCCCCTTCCATATGGAGTAATGAGCCGTAATTGAAATCTAGACCTAAATTCTTCGATATCCAACTCAGACATGGTTGGGTATCTCATTTTACGAGGAGCCATGGTTAGTACCTTGATAAAAATCGGTAGGAAAGAGTTTAAACTTAGGCAAGAACGAAGACGCAGAAAGCTTGATTTGGACAATTTTCTCCTTCGCGAAATGACGATGAGAAGGAACAATATCCGAAACCCCGATTTAAATAGTAATTTCCCGACCAATAGTAAGCTGCCACGTAGGACTATCGTAGGCGATTGCAGTCTGTACCCACTCATCACGCCTATTGAATAGTAGAATGTGGAAAGACGCAGGTCTGGATATTAATATTTAAAAATGACATAAAAATGAATGTTATGCTATTTTGAATTCAAACACACATCTTAAATTGATTAAGTGAATGATCGGTCCCCTGGACGCTCATTACGAGCAGACTCGGTCCTATATTCTCCCGAATGTATATAATATTGCGTGGTCGGCCTTGCGTCACCTCTGCGATGGCAACCAAGCCCAAAAGGCTAGTGATGAGAATCCTATGATTATATACCCTGTAAAAGGTAAGGTCCAATAACAATTGGGCCTACCCAAGTAATGAAAAGCGAATTCGCACGGCCTAAAATTCCCAGCTTAGCATATTTGAGATAAATCGGCTCGATGTTCCTCAATGGGACCGAAGATGAAGGCAAAATAGAAGGGCGTTTGACAGGTGGCCTCATGGTTCGGTCCAAACAGTTACAGCCTACGCGTTTCACGCTATGGGCTTCCACACGTTTACCACGCTTTGGGCCAGATCACACAGGCCACGCTTTGGTCCCGACCACGTTTTATATCATGCGACAACAACTTTCAACAAACTTGTCAGAGGCAGTTACAGAGCGTGGATTATACACGCCTTCATCTCTATAAATGTAGAGCTTGACAATGGAATTTGCAGGACATTTTGGACGCATAAGAACATGTTGTTACTCCGTCGGAGTTCTTATCGCTTTCTTATACCTCGTCATCTTCATAAACTTCTACTGTATTTTGTAATGAACTGCTTGATTAGTTAATCGACTAAGAGTTTTTCCTACTCTTAATCAAGTGATTTTTTCCCAATTTCCCGGGGTTTTCCACTCTAAATTGCCTTGCCCATTTATTCGTTTGCTTTATTTAATCGTTTTCCCACCATAAACAAACAAAAACTGAGTTCGTTTCTTGACGAATCTGACGACTGTTGGTACCCCTAAAAAGGGATAATAACACATACATTTTTATATTTTTTTAATAAAAAAATTGTTAATTGAACCTAATTGTATTGTAAACGATTAATGAATCCCACACACCCATACCCTAGTTGGTTAGCACTTTAATTTTTAAACTCAAAAGTATTCAATTTCCNTAAGAGAATCACGACCACCACCCCTACCAACTCTTCCAAAACTCTAGGCCTAGCCTCCTCGATGGTCAATGTACCATTACCAAACTCCGCACCATTTAACTCTAAAGCCTGATTAAAAGCATCAGCTTCCTTAAAATCAATGTATGCTATCCTGCAACAAACGTGTAATTTCAGTGTCCCTGGGATTATTCCCTAGCAAATGAAGAGAAGAATAATACCCCTTTAAACCACCATCTTGCTCTTTAGGAATAGAAATTCTGGATATATCACCACAAGAACCAAAAAATTCTTCCAACGATCCCCTTATCTGCATTACAAAATTAGAATAAGCAAACGAGAAAACTATGCAATAAAGACCTTTTCAACATACCTCATCTTCACCTTCATTTCTATTCAAACCACGGACAAAAGCTGTTTGGCCTGAAGACCTACCACCTTTCTGAAATGATGATAGGGTATTCCTTCCACTGAACAATGAATTAATTACATTACATAAGGTTACTATTCAAGAAAAGTGAGAAATAAGCAATCCATACCCACTCTGAGGGGTATAGGACCCCCTTTCCCTTGCAAAATCAATATTCAAGGGGCGTCCTAGCAAATCCTTCTGGTTCAATTGTTGGACAGCCTATAAAATATTTGATAAATATGAGAGCAATTGCAAATTAAAAATTAACATTTACTTGTCCAACAAGATAAAAAGCATGTAGAACCAAAAATCAGGTCAGAATAAATTTTGAGAGATAGTAAAATCATACCTTTGCAGCTGATTCGGAAGAATCAAACTGAATATGTGCATAACCCTTGAATACACCATCTGGACCAATGGAAAAGCGTATATCAACAATTTTGCCAACATCCTTGAAGAAGTTTTCACTAGAGTAATACACAATTTTTAGAATAGCAACAATAATGAACTAGCATTTTTAATGTAAGTTCCTTCTTACACATCAGCTTGCTCAACAGAGAAGGATAGATTTCCGATAAATATAGTATCTGGGCCTTCAATTTTCGGGGTAGATGGGATCTTTGGTTGCTGAAAATAACACATGTAAGAAATTATGCGAACTATAGAATAACCAATACTTCCAAACTAAAAAACCAACAAAGTTTCAATTACTTCTTAATGCAATAGTAGAAGACATAAAAACTGAACCTTTTCAGATGATCCCTTTTCCACGTTAGCTTTTGTAGCAATAGCATCTATCATTGTAACATCTGTGTTCTATTTAAAGTAGGTGTACATTAGAAATTGAAAGACAAGACATACAACTACAAATTAAAATCCATCAATTACAATTCATTACAGTTATAATAATATCAGAAATATTAATAGGAGGAAACATTTACCTTTATTTTAGTGGCATTAGTAGCTTTCTCATCTTCTGAAGAATCATCACTGTCTTCATCATCCTCTGAAGACTCTTCTGATCTGCCCTTCTTTGAAGGGGTCAGAAAACATTCGAAACGACAGTATAAGAAAAATAAATTGACAAGGTGCATATAATAAAAAACTGAGAGCGGGACTTCAGAGAAGCTTCTTACCTTTTTACTCTGAGGTTCTTCATCTTTACTCTCATCATCATTGTCATCCGATGAGGATTGTTTCACCACCTTTGAAAGAATGGTCATTAAAATTAAAAAAGACCCGCTTGAAATAATGGATAGTACAAATGACTTCAATACATAAATATTTAGCACAAAAAACATAGATCAGTTTTAATCTGCATCTGCACCTTGGCTGATTCATCTTTTTTTATTGCAGGAATTTTATTCTGATCAGGAACAGAATCATCTTCAGAGCTATCTTCATCTTCAGAGCTATACTTGGCAGTAACTGCAGGACCATTTTTAGCAGCTTCTGGTACAGTTTTCCTTGCTACAGAAGCATCCTCATCAGAACTAGTTTCGTCGTCTGAAACATCATTACTAGACTCCTTTTTATGTTCAACTGATGAGGGTTCCTTCTTAGTTGGCACTACAGGGGTTACTTTACCATTATCTTCATCGGAACTAGAATCCTTATCTGAATCAGAATCCTCATCAGATTCTTCCTTCTTCTGAAAAGAAACGGGTGCTGTATTTTGGACATCATTGTCATCAGAAACATCTTCAGAATCTGAGTCATCACTGGATTCTTCATTACCATTCACAGGTGCAACTACACCTACTTGTTTTACTGCCACTAAAGGGCCAGTCTTGGTTTTGTCATCATCAGAGCTCGTTTCTTCACATGATTCATCACTGGAATCTTCATTTACCTTTGCAGGTGCAACTCCACTTACTTTTTTTACAGCCACTACGGTTGTCTTCTTAACCTGGCAGATAGTCAGTGTATAAAAAATTGATGAAACATAGCAAGCACATGTTAAGATAAACTATAAAAAGATGTATAAACCTTTAGGTCATCGGATTCTGAAGAAGTGTCATCGTCAGAGGAGCTCTCAACTACTTTTTTAACAATCTTTTTCTGTGTTTTCTTTTCCTCTACCTTCCGCTTCTTAGCGGGAACTTTGCTTTTCTCTATCAGCTCCTCCGATTCTCTTTTAGCTATAAAAATATGATTATAATTTATAAACACGTACCGTCAACTCTAGAAAACGGAAAATTAATCAAAAGCACAGCGGCACAATATAGTATTCCCAAATAAAAAAAGACAGCAAAGAACATACTAATCAAGTCTTATAAGTGCCTACCTTTTTTCAAGGGCTTAACCATTTCAGCCATAACAATATCTTCAACCTGCAAAGAAAATTACTGAAACTAAAATTCAAGAGAAATTCGTGCCACCTTTCCCACGACTTTGGCAACAGATTTCTTAACAGCTTTACCCATTTAAGATATTGAACAAATACCCAATAAAGAAGTCAAAAGAAGAGAAAACTGAAGCAGGGGGCGATGATTTGCCGTCTGGAAGGATTAGGGTTTAAGTGAGGAAGAGCCACGATATACATAAGCAGGTTGAATTGGAAGTTGGAACCCCTTTTCCTTTCTAAAATTATTATTATTTTTATATTCTTAATAATATATGTGGATCTTTATTTATTCAAATAAAAAAACATATTCCATGAAATCAGAAAAATATGCTATGTAAAATATATTCTACAACTAAATTTGATATCTAATAATAACATAGATAAATTTAATTATAATGATTGAATGATTAAATAAATTAATATATTATTCTTTATATGAATATTTCTCAATTATAATTATCCAAATATGTTGTTTATAAATAGAATTGTTTTGTGTAGAAATACACATAGCAAATTTGAAGAATTTTTTGAGTTGTATCTTCTTCACTTCAAAGTATTTAAATAATTATACAATTCATTATGTATAATTACATGATTATTGAATCACATTATTTATAATATATATTGTATTTTAAAATATATTTTATTATTTTTTATAATGAAACAAAAAACACTCGGAATCCGATTCTTAAACAGTATATCACATGTGGTATCAATACTACGCACTATTACATGTCTCAAAGGTATAATTGTCGATATTATTATGGTTTATAGTTTTCTACTAATTTAGTTAAAACTTAAAACACACACTAACAATTGTAAGTATCATTAAATCCAAACATTGAAATCTATTGACGATATCAAATATTTAATATGTTATACAATTGAAAGCATGTTGACAAATGTATCTTTTGAGGATAACCTCAATTGCAAATATTGAGTATTATATTTCTCACACACAATGAATATTGAGAACTAAAAATGACTAACTATGAAAAGTACGAGAATTTGTTTTATCATAGTTAAACTTTAAAGATTATAATTGTAAAATTTGAGGGATATAATCCATGCAGCGTATAAACGTATTTTCCATAAAATAAAGATTCTTGTTATGCACAATAATGTTTCTCATTTCATTACTATTAAAACATTTCATATATCTTTGCAATTTTGCTTTCAATGGTGTCCGCAAACAATATTCTTACGTAAAAATCTCGATCAAATATTCAATAACATCTTTGGTTGAAATAAAAAAAATTAAATCTAAATTAAAGTAAAATTTATTTCATAATAAAATTAAATATTGATATCATAATATTTTTATTTCATATAGGAGAATATAAGCATGAGGAATACCATTCAATAAAATTACACGGTGTAAATAAAATAGTAATATATTTTTATTTTTTATTAGGTTAAGTTTCAACTTTTAACCAGTCGTTCTTCATTTATCGTTTCATGTGTTTCTACGTTATAGTGTTTCCCGTTTCCAATAAGCTAGGAAATAATTGACTGAAATTGTGTACATTTTTGCATTTATATAATATATATAAATGGGATAAAATTAATGACCATCTTATTTGCTTTAATGGTGGATCTTTGTGGGCCAATACCTATGAAATACCGGCCCATAATAAAAGTCCGCAAATTCCAACGGAATTGGGGTGGAAATATTCGTAAATGCGCTGGTCACTTTCAATCCAGATTTAGTATGGGCTTGTGTGTGAATCAACCAGATCCACTTCCAAGCTGCCAAAAATATTTCAGTATCGAATTTTAAATTATTTACAGTTAAAATCTATCTCCCGTAGCCCATGATAGGCATAGGCTACCATTATTTGAGATCAAAATCTCAACGGGTAACAATTTGGTTGACAAAGGTGAAGAGTGAATTATTATTATTATTATTAAATTTCTCCACATGGTAAAATTAATTTCCAAAATCAGCTTTATTAGTTTACCAAATATAATAACCGTTACTGAATTCAGTATTTAAAAATGTAAAATAATTTAGTATTAGATACGAATAATAATCATAACCGATAAGGAGCATCTTAAGGAATTAATTATGGAACTAATTTAAAATTCCGGTATTCACGTATACATCATCTCCTTCATTCAAAAAGTATCTTTTGCTATATAATAAATGTGAACACCTTGAGATTTCAAACAAGCATCATGTCTACCAACAACATTTTCACTCTGATGATCATCCTATTCCTAATATCTCTTTCCCTGGCTGCCTCTAGCCAACGTGTTCCACTGGAGCAAGTGGCTGACCGTGTCATCAAACTTCCCGGACAGCCGCTGGTTAATTTCAAACAGTACGCCGGATACGTTACCGTTAATCAAAATCACGGGAGAGCATTGTTTTATTGGTTCTTTGAAGCTATGAAAAGCCCTCACAGGATGCCTCTTCTATTATGGCTCAATGGAGGTCTCTTTAATTCATTCTATTTCTTATTCTTATTATCATTATTATTTACAAAAAAATGTTTCAAGGTCCGGGATGTTCGTCCATCGGATACGGTGCGGCCGAGGAGTTGGGGCCTTTCTTCCCTCAGGAGGACCACTCCACTCTCAAGTTCAACAATCGTACATGGAACAAAGGTTAGGATTTAATTTGATTTTATTATATAATTAAATAATTATTAATGAATAATGCAGCTGCTAATTTGCTCTTCCTTGAGTCTCCTGTGGGGGTTGGCTTCTCATATTCTAACACATCTAAGGATCTCGACCAACTTGGGGACAAAGCTACTGGTAATTTAATTATAATGCATAATAATTACATTACTTATATAATTTGAATTGCCTCTTCCATTATCAGCCTTGGATTCATATAACTTTTTGATTGGATGGTTCAAGAAATTCCCACAATTCAAAACGCATGAGTTTTATATTGCTGGAGAAAGCTACGCAGGTAAACTATACATTATTTTATAAATAATTTATGTTATAAAATATGAAATGACTTTCCAGGCCACTACGTTCCTCAACTTGCGGAGTTGATAGTTGATATGAACAAGAATGCTTCTAAGGAAGACTACATAAATCTCAAGGGCATAATGGTCAGTCTTTCATCATTCTGATAGACTGACCTTCCCCTATTAACTGACTATATCAAAAAAACAACAGGTTGGAAATGGAGTTCTCAACGATGAAACAGACAACGTAGGTTTGATCGAATACGCATGGGATCATGCGGTTATATCTGATGAATTATATGATAAAATAAAACTAGAATGCGATTTCTCGACTAACAATTGGACGCAGAAATGCAATGGTGCAGTGAATGAATATTACAGTGTGTATAATCTTATAAATATGTATAGTCTCTACACTCCTACTTGTGTCAAGACAAACTACTCCATTTCTCCTCGTTCATTCTCTCAATTCAAATCTGCTTCTTCAAGACTGTCATCAATTAATGGAAGGAAGATGATGCCTGCGGGATACGACCCTTGTCTTGAACTTTACACTGAGGCTTATTTCAACAGGCCTGATGTTCAACGTGCTCTTCATGCTAATCTTACCAATATTCCTTATCGCTGGCTACACTGCAGTAATAGTATAACATCGTGGGGTGATTCTCCAACAACGGTTCTTCCTATTTTAAAGAAGCTTATCGAAGCTGGGAAACGAGTCTGGATTTTCAGTGGGGATACGGATGCAAGAGTTCCTGTGACAGGTACGAGGCTATCTTTACAGAAACTTGGATTGAAGACGACTAGGAAATGGTCACCTTGGTACACTTACAACAAGCAGGTAATGTATATATTCACAATTCACAATTCACATTGACAAGTGATTGATTAATCAAGTTATGTGTGTTAAGGTTGGAGGATGGAGTGTGGAATACGAGGGTTTGATGTTTGTGACGATACGAGGAGCGGGACATGAAGTTCCGACATTCAAGCCGACTCAAGCTCTTCAACTGGTTAAACATTTCTTGAGAGGCGATCAGCTTCCTACTAATCCCTTCTGATCTTATCTTATCTTTTTATTATTCTAATAAGTAAGGTACTAGTTTGTAATTAAATCATCAATCTATTGGCTGTTCACAAAATCAACTTTTATTACTTTAGTTTCCAATGCTAAATATACATTCAGGATCACTTGATTTTACTTTAGAATATTTAATTTTTTATTTGAATTCATCCTAATTCCTATCTAACTTTATACATCATACTGCAATGATGGATACTTTGCTCTTTACTTAACCACATCAAAGGATAATTAATTTAACCATGAAACAAATCCTTCTATTTGACCTGAACCTAATTTTTATTTTTATTTTTATTATAAGAATTAAGAATTAAGAAAAAAACAATATGACCAAACTCGGCTGGCATTTGTCTTTCAATGTTTTTTCACTTTATTTTTTTTGTTTTTATGAGCAAAGTATTTATTTATCTCCATGAAAAATTATAGAATATTTAAAACATGTCAAAATATTGTATATTAATGATTGATATGAGTGAAAAATGATAAAACATGTGTTGGGATATAATAATGACAAACAAACGTTAGTAAGTATCCTTCCAATTTATAGTCATTATTTAAAATAGGTGTGACACTACTAGAACGTACCATGTGACTGTAATTGTGAGTGATGATTTTATTTTCTTTTTGTGTAGTAAGTTGTAAGTTGTAACGTGCTCAATTATTACTTTAAGTAAATGTGAAATCACTGCTGTTAATCTGAGATTGGACGGCTAGATTTCATTTTATAGCGCAAAGCTCTTGACCATCTGACCGTTGGTTAATTAATAATTAGTAATTAGTAATTAGTAATTACTGACTGGAGGACGATTAATACAAATTTTCTTCATCCTCTCAGGGACGATAGCGATGTGCTTAGCATTTAAGTATTGTAATAATTATTTCTGATTTTTATTTTTGAATTCGATTGGTTGTTAAATTTTGAATCTTTCCACGACTGGATAAAAAAGAAAAGCTTGTGCATCTTTACTCTGGACACAACCGGAGGCCACACCAGACCAGACCAGACCCCCCCCCTCCACCAGGAAAAGGAGAAGACGTGAACTACCCAAAAGCTAAAACCCATCTGTGTTTTCTTCTTTTGTTGGACGATGTTGGTTTCTTTCCCCATTCTTCTCCTCTTTTTTATTTAGATTATCATTCTTCTTCTCGTTTGACTTTTTTTGTGGGTTCTTTTGAATATTGTTTCTGATCGGAGTCTTGTTTTACTTACAGTGGATCGGGCGGAGGTTTGCTTTTTTTTTTAGAAAATTGAATATTGGGAAAGCCATTAATGATTCAAGTTCCATCATTTTCTCATTTCTCCTTCTATTCCTAGTTTTCAGATTCTGGGGGATCTGTTCAAGCTTGACACTGAGTGACTTTGCTTTTTTGGGTGCCGTCGGTTTATAGAACTTTAAATTATCTTTTGCTTCAATAATTTTGAAAGCAGACACTCTTCACATGGAGCAACATTGACAAGTGGGAGTTTAGATTTGCTGATGTTACCCATAACGAATTTTGTGACTGGTTGTTTGTAAAGGTACCTTGTGTGTTATTAGAGTGACCATCGTATGGCCCCCGTCACTACATTCTCCAGCAAGCTTGATTCAATAAGCTTCCTCTTTGATTCAGTCTAGGGCTTCTCATTTTTTTAAGGAAGGAAGGGACCCGTACGTTAGAAAATGTCAACGAGCAAGGTTGTATCCTCCCCTTCCCCTCAATCGATCAAATCATTACCTGTTGATTGTAGGCTTGGCGGTGATAAGATTATGTTTTCTGATGCGGTATCAGAAAATGTCCAAGTTTCAGTGGATGGCTCTGATAATGATGAGTCACCCTATTCTAGTATGGATATATCAGTCAAAGATGATGAATCTTCTTTGCTAGATGATGCTAGTACACCTGTGCGGCATGTTAAACAGCAGCATGTTGATTCCAAGTGGAGTGACACAACAACCCCTTATACGTCAAAAAAGGTTTGATGATGAATATAGTATTTATCTATTCCGTCAATTCAGAAAAGTTTTGAATGCATTTTCATGTAAAGAACCAGATGCTGCTGCTTTTATTTTCTGGTTTCTTTCTACAATATTCCGATTCGGGTTTTTTTTCTTATGCTGATTGACAAATCAAACTTGCACTTATGGAATGCATTCTAAATATTTTTTCCAGAAGTTCCATTCATGGTTTCGGCTTCCAGATGGCAATTGGCAACTGGCAACAATTCTCAAAACTTCAGCCATTGAATCACTTATTTCGTTGCCTGAAGGAAAAGTAAGCTTGAACCTGATGTCCTCTTTCATATTTTCCATCACCTACTCTGCATTTTCTCATTGTTTTTCTTATTTAGGTTTTGAAAGTGAGTGCAGAGACCCTGGTGCCCGCAAACCCCGATATACTTGATGGAGTAGATGATTTAATGCAACTAAGTTATTTGAATGAACCTTCAGTATTGTACAATCTCCAGTACAGATATGACCGTGATATAATTTACGTAAGAATAATTGTCAGTTTTTTTCCATTGACATTCTAGTTCCATTTTAATCCCGCCCTTTTTGTCCTTCAGACCAAGGCTGGACCTGTTCTGGTTGCAGTTAATCCCTTTAAAAAAGTCCCATTATATGGAGATAATTATATCAAAGCTTATAAGAGCAAATCTATGGAAAGTCCACATGTATATGCCATTACTGATACAGCTATGCGTGAAATGATCCGAGGTTGTTTACATATTTTATATTGGTACTTTTTTCTTGAGGGAAGCTTCATAAATTATTGACTTGGTTACTCCTATTTGCAGACGAAGTGAATCAATCTATAATTATTAGGTGAGATCAGTGTTCCTTTAGCTATCAATTGCACACTTGCTATTATTATCTCTGAGTGTTTGTATGAAATTCTGTTGTCATGATTTATTTCTATGTTTTCATAATCACTTAACCAGTGGAGAGAGTGGAGCTGGGAAAACTGAGACAGCTAAGATAGCAATGCAGTATCTGGCTACCCTTGGAGGTGGTAGTGGAATAGAGTATGAGATTTTGAAAACAAACCCAATCCTGGAAGCCTTTGGAAATGCTAAGACCCTGAGAAATGACAACTCAAGCCGATTTGTGTGTTTCTTCTTACTTTAATAAGGAAACTTGAGGTTATTCTACTTTTTATGTACCTAATATAAGGTAATTGCAGGGAAAACTAATTGAAATTCATTTTAGCGAGATGGGAAAGATATCAGGAGCCAAAATTCAAACATGTATGAATTTGTCTTCAATGTGTTTTTATTAATGAAAATATTGCACTCTGTTGAAGACTGACCTATATCATCTATATTGTTTTTGTCATTGACGCTGGCTTTTCTCTCCATGCAGTTTTACTAGAGAAGGTATCTTAATGCTATTTTTTTGTGTTTTCGTTATAATTATTATGAAAGCCTAAAACTAGCTTTTTTCTTTTACTTGCAGTCGAGAGTTGTACAATGTTCAGCTGGGGAAAGGTCATATCATATATTTTATCAACTTTGTGCTGGTGCTCCACGTAGCCTTAGAGGTTTCAGACAGGATTTTGTCCCTTTCCTTCTCCACTTCCCTTCCCTCCTTGTGTTTTGCTATATTTTATTTTACTTTGGCAGAAAAGCTGAATTTGAAGAATGTAGATGAGTACAAGTATTTGAGGGAAAGTGGATGTTATAAAATTTCTGGGGTTGATGATGCTGATCAGTTTTATATTGTGATGGTATCTTTTATTTATAATCTATTTCCTTTAGAACCATCAACTTTTCTACATCTTTCATTCTGATTTTTGATGACTTACAAAAACTATTTTTTACTGAATCCAGGATGCTCTAGATATTGTTCATGTTGAGAAGGAGGATCAAGATAGTGTATTTGCAATGCTAGCTGCAGTTCTATGGCTAGGAAATGTCTCCTTTGCAGAGGTTGATTCTGAAAATCATGTCGAACCTGTGCTAGATGAAGGTAAGCAAATCTCAGATCTATGAATCGCTAAAACCCTTTTCAAATTTATTTGCTTGAGTGTCAGAGTTATATTCCGAGGGCTCCAGCATAAAAAAATATTAACTCAAATTGCTGAAAGATGTTTGCCTATTGTTTCTACTGCATTTCCATCTTTCAGCTCTTACAAATGTCGCTACATTGATTGGCTGCAATACTGAGGCTCTGATGCTAACGTTGTCCACTAGAAAAATGAGAGTAGGAAAAAGAAATGATTTAATTGTCCAGAAGCTTACCCTATCTCAGGTTGGAAATTAATTTTGACGCTTTCTTTTTAGGATTTGTTGCTGATGGCTTGTAAACCATTACACTGCAGGCCGTTGATTCAAGAGACGCATTAGCCAAATCAATATATTCCTGTTTGTTTGATTGGCTTGTGGAGAAAATTAATAAGTCACTATCTGTTGGGAAAAGACGCACAGGAAGATCCATCAGTATTCTTGATATTTATGGTTTTGAGTCATTTGAGGTTTTCCAATTTTCTATGTTTTCTCGATTTTTCTTCATTAAATTTATTGCTTTCTTGCAATATTTTTTTCTAATTTTTTGCTAGAGGAATAGTTTCGAGCAGTTCTGCATCAACTATGCCAATGAAAGATTACAGCAACATTTCAACCGTCATTTGTTCAAATTGGAACAAGAGGTAAATAAAACTTGTGTAATGTGTAAAGAATAAAAGTTAAGAAAAATGGAAACTGTATTTACTGTTTAATTAGAGTGTATTCAAGTCAACAGTTTTTGCAGGAATATTTGCAAGATGGCATTGACTGGGCGAAAGTTGATTTTGAAGACAATCAAGACTGTCTCTATCTATTTGAGAAGGTATGAGATGGTACTTATTGGATAGATGGTACTTATTGAGGTGATATTGGTCAATATTTTTTCCTATGTAGAAACCTTTGGGTTTGCTATCCTTGATAGATGAAGAATCAACCTTTCCGAATGGTACGGATCTGAGCTTGGCTGATAAGCTCCGGCAACATTTAAATTCCAATCCTTGTTTTCGAGGAGAAAGAGAAAAGGCTTTTACAGTGTCCCATTATGCTGGAGAGGTAATGATATTTGAGTAAATACTTTTTGCATATCAGTATTGTTCATTTGTATCTTATTTCTTAACATTAGGTTACCTATGATACGTCTGGTTTTCTTGAGAAGAATCGGGACTTGCTTCATTTAGATTCTATCGAGCTTCTTTCTTCCTGCACATGCTCCCTTCCAAAGGCTTTTGCATCTGCTATGCGCACTCAGTCTGAGAAGCCTGTAGTAGGTGCACTTCATAAATCTGGTGGAGCAGATTCACAAAAGTTGAGTGTCACAACTAAATTCAAGGTAAAACTTGTTCCCTGTGACAATAATTAAATTTGCATATTTATTTTGCTGATTTTGTTGTTATGAAGGGCCAATTGTTCCAACTAATGCAACGTCTTGAGAATACGACACCACATTTTATAAGGTGCATAAAGCCCAATGACTTCCAGTCTCCAGGCAGCTACAATCAAGGACTTGTTCTACAACAGCTCCGTTGTTGCGGAGTTTTGGAAGTTGTTCGCATTTCAAGATCTGGATTTCCCACCAGAATGTCTCACCAAAAGTTTGCCCGAAGGTGCACTATAAGAAATTGAAAAAAATATCTATCTTTATTTGGTCATTAGTGATTTGATTTGGTTCGGTTCGGTTGATCAGGTACGGTTTTCTCCTGGAGCACATCACATCGCAGGATCCACTCAGTGTTTCACTGGAAATTTTGCATCAGTTCAACATTCTACCTGAGATGTATCAAGTTGGTTACACGAAGCTGTTTTTCCGTACTGGACAAGTATACACTTACATACTGCCCTTCTTTTATCTTATTGTATCTGCATTATGAATTAATCTGGTTATGAATTATTTTAGATTGGTGTTCTTGAAGATACTAGAAATCGTACCCTTCTCGGTATATTGCGTTTGCAAAGCTACTTTAGAGGGCATCAGGCTCGATGCAAGCTAAGGAAGTTGAGAAGGGATGTGGCTAATCTCCAGTCTTGTATGTTTCTGTTAATAGACACACATACTTCTGTTAATAGACACACATACATGACTTCTGATCTGATGTTCTCATGCAGTCATCCGTGCAGAAAAAGTTAGGAAAGAGTTTGCTGTCTTGTTACGAAGTCATAGAGCAGCTATATGTATCCAGAAACGAACAAAAGGCAGGATTGCTCGAAACAAGTTCAAAATATTAACTAATGCATCAACAGTGATACAGTCAGGTTGGAGCTTCAACTAAATTCATTACTTTTAACAATTTTTTGAGATTGGGTTTTCATGATGGTTTAGTGATTCGTGGGTGGCTGGTGAGAAGATGCTCTGGAGACATTGGATTGCTCCAATTTTCGGGAAGAAAGGTACCGCAGACACTTAGCAACTATATGTGCGATGGTTTGGGCAATAAATGTGGCCTTGGCCTTGTAGGTTAACGATCAAGAAGAAGTGGTGGTGAAGTCATCATTTCTTGCTGAACTGCAACGCCGTGTTCTTAGAGCGGAAGCTTCAATGAGAGAAAAGGAAGAGGAGAATGACATCATCCACCAGCGTCTACAACAATACGAGAGTCGTTGGTCGGAGTACGAGCTAAAGATGACATCCATGGAGGAGGTGTGGCAAAAGCAAATGAGATCACTACAATCCAGTCTATCCATTGCTAAAAGGAGCCTCGCCTTTGATGATTCTCGAAGGAACTCAGATGCTTCAGTGAATGGAAATGAAGAAAGCTGGGAAACAGGCAGCAACCAAAGAACTCAAGATAGCAATGGAGGGAGATCAACCAGTGCGAGTGCCGGTCTGAGTGTCATTACTCGGTTGGCACAAGAGTTTGAACAAAGAAGCCACATATTTGGAGATGATGCCAAGTTCTTGGTGGAAGTGAAGTCTGGTCAGGTAGAGGGAAGTTTAGATCCGGACATAGAGCTTCGAAGGTTGAAACAGATGTTCGAAGCGTGGAAGAAAGATTATGGCACACGGCTGAGGGAGACTAAGGCGATTCTAAGCAAGATCGGTAATGACACAAGCTCTGGCGAAAAGGTCAGGAAGAAATGGTGGGGTAGGAGGAACAGCAGCAATGGAATGATTTGAAGTAGATAGAGTTTTTTCTTCCCAAGACTGCACAAGTTTTTCAGGGTGGCTGCTTGTTTGTGTATTGTTTCTCGTAAATTTTGTGGCTTTTTTTATTGCCATTCAAACACTTGTTGGCATCAACGAAACTAAATCCTCCACAAATTATATACAAAACTGTACTTTGGTAAGATTTAACTTCACTGTACTACAGCAATAAATATTGCATTTTAATCCCACATCGGAAATGTTAGGAATTTAGGCCATTATGCACAGCGGCTTGTAGCCATTTGAAGTCGTCAAAAGAACTGGCCTCTGAACTGCCCCTTTTGTCGGAGTGATGATTTGTAGTTCTCGCATTTCGCAACAGGTGCGAGACTGCAACCCTCGCCAGTTCGCAATTCGGTGTTGCAGCGGTAATTGCAGAAGTTATTGCTTCAATAGGGGCAGCGGAGCTCCGCAGCGGCCAACGCGTAGATTTCCGTTCTGGTTTCGAGGCAACTATATTTCCTTCACGAGGTTTAAGTCATTCAACAAAAGAGCTTCCTATGCCGCATCTTCTTCTTCGATTGTTACTAGTAATAGCGACGAATTTCCAGGCGTGTATTTTGTTAACAGCGATAGTTGCGAGAAGTCTGCCTCAGAGGCTCCTGCGCTCTCAGATTTGTTGAGGTAATCATGCAGTAAATCTTAATTCATCACTGGCGTATTCTTTTCTGTGGTGTGATTGTCGTTCGTGATCCATCGCTAATATCATAAACAACAACAATGCTGGGTTCTGCTTACAATATTCTTAGAAGTTAGAAGAGAATATTTTTACCGGTGATAGTCCCTAGTAACTTCTCGTCATTGATGGAGAATGGAATATTTTTATTTACTTCGCATCTGTCACATATGTGTGTTGATTAGTGCTTAGCAAAATTATTTTCTTTCGCTTTATGAGTAGCCCGGCGGAAAATGGCAGATGCCCAACATCGCAAGCGTTATCTCCGGTTGCTGGTATGTTTCTTCAGATTCTGTACCTGCCTTTTTATGATTATATTTCTAGCTTTTGTTAGTGTGATCTTTGAATTTCTATGGTTGCATAATAGGAGGGATAGTAGCTTTAGGTAAGTTTGATGCCCTTCACATTGGTCATCGAGAACTTGCAATCCATGCTGCAAATATAGGAGTTCCTTTTCTATTGTCATTTGCTGGAATTGCGAAAGTACTTGGTTGGGCACCAAGGTACATAATGTGTTCATCTTTCTCAGCCGTGTCCTTAAAATAGTGTAAACTATGTATGAGATTTGGAAAATCCTTGATAGTGCAGGGAAAACATTTTCCTAACTGAGTTTTCAATTTTCTTGCTAGAGTTCCAATAGTTGCTCCATGTGATCGTGAGCGGGTTCTCTCATCTTGGACCCCTTTTTGTGGGAACATGACTCCGAAGGAATTCCAGCTCGAGTTTTCGAAAGTTCGTCATCTCACTCCTCAACAATTTGTAGCAAAGTTAGCTGAGGAGTTGGGGGTTCGCGGGGTTGTGGCAGGTACAATACATGTTATTTTCAGTTAAAAGTTCACCACTCGTAACGGATAATGTCTCAGGTGAGAACTACCGGTTTGGTTATAAAGCTGCTGGCAATGCAGCTGATCTGGTTCGACTATGCAATGAGTATGGCATCATAGCTCGTGTAATAAGTTGTGTCATGGACAAAAAACAATATCCATCACAAACAGTAACCAGCAGCTCAAAGGAGCGAGGCCAAGTATCTTCCACTCAGGTCCGCCATTTGCTTTCGATTGGGGACATGAAATACGTCTTGGATCTGCTGGGACGCCCACATCGTCTAGTTCTACAGAATGATGTCAATCAGAGGCTCGTTAGAGATGGAAACAGATTATGGGCTCCTAGATCTTGTTTCTTGAATCTTCCCCCAAAAGATGGCGTCTACGCACATTGTTCTCTTATCAACAGCTATGAAAGTGCATCATTACCTTGCAGAGCTGTTATCGATACACAAGGCATTCTTCTGGAGTTAGAAGTGAACCAAGATCATTGTCATACATGCAACATCGATTTTGAGGTATCCATATATTGACTGTTATCATATGTATATTTATTAATTTGTATGATGTTCAAAGGTCTAGCCAATGCAGGATATAAATTCGATTCTGTTTCCTCAAGGAAATAGATATTCAAGTTTGCTGCATCATGGCTATTTTGTTATTACAATGTATTGCTTATACAGGTTTGAATCTTTTATTACATGCCCCCTCTATCTTTGAGCTCAATGCGAGGTTCGAAAACTCGGCTCGGTTCTTTCCCGGTTCGATCGAATATGTCATTTGGATGCCATATTCCAGGATATTTCTAACCATTAATCTCCTGACCGCTAAAATTTGTGGAATCTTCATATTGGGCGCGATGGTCATCTCACGCTTTCTTATAATAATGTACTTGTGTGTGTCGACGTTTTTTCTGAACTTCTCGGTTGCGTCGCTGCATCCTTCTTCTGTTTGTGATCCTATTTTTCCGTCTTCTGCACCTCCAAGATTCAGGTTATATTGAAACTTTCTTTTTGTTCTTCATTGGACGTGTTTTGGGAGTATATTTCCAAATCTTTATCTGTATATCTTTTTTTGGCAGGTGATTTTAAATCTGTTTCTTGGAGTTGCTGCAAGTTTACGTACATATTATAGTCTTTTTGTTTTGTTATTCCTGTCGGGTCTGTGATTCCCGAATTTGATCTTGAAGGTTGGGGATTTATATTTATATTGTATGATCTGGAGTAGAAACTAGTAAGCAATGGGCTCCTTATCCGGGATCTTTCAAAGACCAGCTCTTGCAGCTTCAGCAGTAGCTGTAGCCTCTGTTTTTTATGAGAAATCTGGTCTAATAAATCCATCATCGGATGCGTCTTCTATCTTGGAAAATACCCATTCATCATGTTCATATTCTTTGCAAGAAGCTAATTTTTCGTGGGTTTCCCGGATATCCGTGTCCAAGTTAGCTCAATTGTCTTTCATTACAAGACTTCATATACCAGTTCCTAATGTTTACATGTCAATTCCAAATTTTGAACCTAAACATTCATTATTGGCATCTTCTACTGTTTTCAATTTCTACAAGCCAGCTGATTTGTTAAAGACTGCCAACCCCACTTCATATTCGTTTAAATCTTCTTCATCTTCATCAGATGTTTTGTATCAGTGGCATTTGCCTGGTCCTAATGCAATTGATTTCTCTGGTGGATGTAACTGTTTATCTTCTAACTCCAAGACAGTTGTAGTTTTGCTTGGATGGCTAGGCGCCAAGCAGAAGCACCTCAAAAGATACGCAGAGTGGTATACATCAAGAGGCTTTCATGCTATTACATTTACCTTTCCGATGTCGGAGGTTATGAGTTATCAAGTTGGTGGAAAAGCTGAGCATGATGTTGAGTTGCTGGCTAATCATCTTGCAGAATGGATGGAAGAGGAGGATGGAAAGAACTTAGTCTTCCATACATTTAGTAATACAGGGTGGCTAACGTGAGTCTCAGACTTCATTTTTGGGATCATTAATGGTACCGAAAAATAATGGTTTATTGAACCTTTTTGTTGTAGTTATGGAGTCATGTTGGAGAAGTTTGAGATGAAGGATCCTGTCCTGACACAGAGGATTAAGGGGTGCATAGTGGATTCTGCTCCTGTTGCTGCTCCTGATCCACAGGTACCTAGTGAGATTCATCTTCACAATGAACTGTGGTTGCCTGCAACTTTGATGTTTTTTTGTTTTTGGTTTGGTCAAGTTTAGAGTGCAGAAAGAAACTCAAGTCTTAGCTAGCTTATCTATTTCTGCTGCCATTGCTATTAGTTAAGTAAAATTCTTTTTGTGATCACCTCAAGGTTTGGGCATCTGGTTTTTCTGCTGCTTTTCTGAAGAAGAGGAGTGTTGCAACCAAGTCTTCTGGTGATGCAAAAGTTGGAAGCAGAACCACGATTGAAGTTAAGCCTGCTGCAAGTGAGGCTGTTCTTCTTGTCCTCCTGGAGAAGCTATTTGGGGTTGTTCTGAGCCATCCTCCCATTAACAGGTACCGATCTTTTGTTTATTCCCCTTCCCAAGCAGCGCATTATCACATAAAGAGCTTGCATTGCATTAAAATTTAAAATTCTGCAGGAGGCTTTCTGAAGTGTTGACGGTTCTAACAACTAAACAACCAGCATGCCCACAGCTCTACATCTACAGCTCTGCTGATAAGGTCATTCCAGAGACTTGTGTTGAGTCATTCGTGGAGCAGCAGCGCGAAAGCGGCCACAATGTCACAGCCTGCAACTTCATTTCTTCTCCGCATGTTGATCATTTCCGAAACAACCCGAAATTATATTCTTCGCAGCTCCAGCACTTCTTGAAGTTGTGCATCTGATAGTGACGAAAATTGGCTTAACAGGTGATGTTAGAATAAATGTTATCTGATTAATTTCATTGAAAAGAATTTATTTGTAGGTATAATTGATTATCCTGAAAGATTTCAGTGAATTTGGCCTTATCCTTTTTGGTGTGAATTTCAGTTTGTATTGATTATTGATTGTAGGACAATTACATTGTTTTCATCTTACGAGTCCTAAGTTGAGAATTCCCCAGGCATCCT
>RWGZ01001793.1:0-27813 GCA_009725065.1 Utricularia reniformis | reverse complement strand
TGAGAATCATGTTGCAATATAAATGAAAAGTACCTGAATCCAAGATCTTCAGCAGGGAACTGAAGTTGAAGGCTTTTGCCTTCTTCAAATACCTTTCTCAGTTTCGAAAGCCTTGAAGATCCCACAGGATTGTTCTCATTCAAAATAGAATCGGATACCTGCATACGGCCTATACTAAAGATTCCATCTAGAATCGTCCTTTGTAATTCGGTTGGTAAAACAGAACCGAGAACATTGTCTATAGTTCGATGCACTGTAAAATACAAACATAAGATATACAAAGTACAAACAAAAGAAGAAAATGATGTTTTAGTATGTACCCGAATTTGCAATATTCGGATCTAGTCCGAGAGCAGCAGGAATCGCCATTGCAGCATGGAAATTTTGAACACTCAATGCGGTGTTAAATTTGGCAATCTGAGTAACAAATGCAAGTCAGATTTTGAAAATTAATCTTGCACACAACAGAATTTGACACAATTTGGGTAAAAGGAGTACATGTTTACGCTCGGTTTCATAAGTGAAAAGAAATGATGGCGACGTAATTCCTTTCAAAACCGAAGCCAGCTTCCAAGCAAGATTATGAGCATCTTGAATACCAGTATTCATTCCTAATGGAATAAAAGCACAAAAGATATGTCATTACCTAACAATACGAGTCAATCGGTATGAAAACGAACACTTCGACGAATAATTATAGCATGAATAGAAACATACCAAATCCACCCGCAGGTGGAAAGCGATGAGCAGCGTCACCAGCAAGTATTACTCTGTTATTGAAGGCTAAGAATTTATCAGCAACCTCAGCATGCATTGTCCAAGGCTTTATATCCAAAACAGTTACATCGTGAAGCTCTCGACCAACAAGTTTGAATAACAAATCCTTGCATGCCTATGATAAACCTAACAAATTTTGCAGCACCTAAAAGCATACATGTCTAAAAGATCTTTGTTGTAGATATTACCTTGTGGCTAAACTCTTTGAGCTTTTGCTGAGGCGGATAGAAAGGAACCTGCATCACCATCAATGAAGCAAAACTTGTGAATTTTCGGAGAGAAAAATCGATACTCATGAACTGGGATCGGAATCTATTCCACCTGTAGTACGAATTCTCCCTCGATAAGGTCATGAGCAACAAGAACACCTATGGCTTCGGTGTTGAAAACAAAGAAAAGCATCCCAGGTCTCTCATTTATCAAGTACTTCCCAAGTTCAATGCTTGTAAAGTGTACACTTATAAGATTTTGCAAGTTCGCCTCACCGCTCATCTCAATTCCCATTAGTTTCCTCACAGTACTTGCAGAACCATCAGCACCAACAACAAACTTGCAATGGAGCTCTTTGTCCATTTGCTTTCCATCCTTGGTTATACGTGTTGTCAGAATTACACTGGTATTAGCATCTTTGATAGATACACACTCATGACCAAACAAAATCTCAAGCTCCGGAAGTTTGCAATCAACCAAACTCGACGACTCATCATTTTTTACAGAAAAACCGATTTCTTCGAGGTGTTTGAGAAGCAATCTCATAAGCTTATACTGAGAAAGGTGAGCAACAGAAACAGGGCTCCAATTTTTTTCAAAATCTGCATATATAAGAAAACATGCTTTGTAAGAAATTGTACATCAACAAAAATGGTTGAAATTCAGAAACGAACTCTATATTTACATTGCGATTTAATCTGTATAGCTGCAAAAAGAAGGCCGAATGAATTTGATATCAAATGCAAACAAAACTACCTTCAGGTCGCATATGATCAACCGACCCAAAAACCGGGCCAATGAGAGATTTGCAGTAAAAGAATTTCTTCCATGTATCTACTGGTGGTTGATATCTCAGAATTTCATCAGCCAAGCCATTTATTTTTCTAAACACCTATCATGAAAATCTAATCAAAACAGTAAAATACAGACAAGCAACATAAAAATGAAAGAATTAAACCTCCATTGATCTGTTGTTGATGAAATGTGCTTGTGGATGCCTCGAAAAACCAGTGTTCTTTTCAAGAACAGCACATTTTACCCCTGCAAGTACTCTAAAATTCAATACCATTACAATTTTCAGACATAATGAGTAATTTAGTCATTGGAGAAGAGCGTAAACACAAAAGAACAGGGGTCGGAGAATTTCACCTAATTTACTTAGTAGTATAGCGAGCGTAAGCCCCACAGGTCCAGCCCCCACGATCATCACCGGTAATACTGAATCATCGCAATCATTTCCATGGCACCCAACCGAAAAAACCCTTGTCCGCATGCACCAATTGCTGTGAGGCAAAGTTTTATTGGTTCTTCCGCTGCTCTTGATCCCATGAAATGCCCTCGCCAACCGAAGAAACCCCATTACAAAATCCCACAGATCAGTGCCTTGTTCCTCGCTTCCGAAAATTCCAACTAAGCTTGCAATATCTTCTTTCAGGCTACCAGAATCGCCTCTGTATTGGCAGCGAACAACACAAAAATCACGGTCGGCCCGACGAAAATGGGCCGAGTGGCAATCCACAGTCCACACACTCCAATTTCCTAACATTTTTCTCACTTTTGTTCTGCGTAGGCTTCTCGAATTTCTACCCATTTCCATAGTCCATAACTCCATACACGTGAATATGGTGTGACTGGTAACTCAGCAAAGCTCCTAAATTTGAATTAATTTAGGGTAGATGAGAACAAGAAACAAGGTGGGATGGGCATCGGGAGCAGGATCACAAGATTGGCAGGGGCTGCTGCTACACAAACTACAGCCGAACACATTATTGAAGAACTTAATGAGGTGAGAAGATGTAGTTTGGAAGTATACAGAAAATGCACATGCTCATGCTTCACTTCAAATAAATAACCCTAAATAATCATCTCCTCCCACATGACATGCTTCAAACTTCAATATATTTTAAGGATTCTTACAAACGATATAGCTTTTAACAGTGAATTTATGATGTTTTCAGAGAAGAGGATCCCATGTAAAGACAAAATAAAAAGCAAAACTTACTGTATTTTCCCTTAAAGCCATGTGATTCACAGTGTTCTTGCCATGTTATCATTTTAGGCATCGGCATCGGCATCTTCCCTGATTGTGATAGTGCAGTTTTGTTGCTGCGCTCTCTTCCCGAGATGCTGTCGGAGTAAAGAATATAAGAAATTTTAGTTAGTTAGAAGTTATAACGAAGGCATTCAACGTCTTACTTAACAATCTCTTCTTTTCTTTCGAAATTTACAGAACACAACAAAAGTTAACGGGTTTCATCAGATTTGTCGATGAACATTTGAATTGAAGTTTGTAAGTGTAAAAAATGATTCTTTTTAGCATTATGAGAATTGGAAAAAACGCCCGATAATTCATTCGACTGACAGGTTGTACCCGCTTGGTCTGGATTCCTGACGTGGGAGTGGGTGTGATGAAGTGCAGCAAGTTTTTCTTTTCCATGTATTAAAGGTTAAATTTTTTTAATGTTCTTTTTATTACGGCTGTTGTGTACTTTTTCACCTTCCCGTAAGTAAGGATTCGGTGATAGTTTGTTTATTTATCCAGTCGCTGGATCTGATCTCATTTCATCTGTTCTGTTCTGTTCTGTTCTGTTCACAGTTTTGCTAAAAGTAATACATTTGATATGAACACAGCGATTTTGCTTGTAACGACGTGATGGAGGAGAAGAGAAGCTTAAGAACACAAGAACTTTCAGGGGGAAGTTGTATAAACTTCGATTTTCACAGAAGCAGAGGAGCAAATCGTGTTTCTTCTCAAGGTAGAACGTCTTTGGGGAAACCGACGCCGTCAAAATGGGATGATGCTCAGAAATGGATAGTGAATCTGTCGAGAGGGGATAAGAATCTTCCACCCAAAGCTTCACCAAGGAACTCCAGTTCCGATGACCGGAGACTGATAACTCCAGCGGCTAAAAAAGAGAATCAAATTGAAGAAGAGAGTGAAAAAGAATGCGATACTTCAACTGGGGGTGATCAGTTTGCAACAGAGACAAAAAATGTACAATTTGAAGAACCGATTTGGAGGATTAACAAAAGGGTTCATACTTCAAAGACACAAGTTATTGGGTGTGTCTCTGTAAGGGATATGGGGACTGAAATGACACCAATCGGTAGCCAAGAACCGTCGAGAACAGCAACTCCGGTGAGGGCAACAACGCCGGTAACACTAAGTCCTAGTGCTTCAGAATCATCTAGTCCGATTAGAGGTGGAGTTGTGGCGGCTGTTAAGACATCAGCAGCAAATGCAGTGAAAGAAGATGAAGTTTTCTGGGTTAATAATGACAGGAACATCGAAAGCAAGACTGTGAATCCATTGCACATCAGAGCAATAGCTTGGGATGAAGCTGAGCGTGCCAAATACATGGCTAGGTAGCTCTGAACCATAATTTACTTATCTTTATATCAATGGATTCATGAGTTTGGTAGCTTTAAACACAGGTACAAACGTGAAGAAATGAAGATTCAAGCTTGGGAGAATCACAGAAAAATGAAAGCTGAAATGGAGATGCGTAAAGTTGAGGTATTTCAAAACATGCAGAGAGCACAAATCTGTTAATAACAGCTGAATTATCTTCATTTTGTTCATATAGGCAAAGGCTGAGAGGCTTAAAACTCGGGCACAAGAGAAATGTGCAAGCAAACTCGCTGCAATACAGAGAATAGCTGAAGAAGGACGTGCAGATGCAGAAGCCAAACTCAACGAAAACGCAGTTAAAACCTCGGAACGAGCGGATTATATACGAAGAACAGGGCATCTTCCATGGTGTTTCTCTCATAAGTTGCCATCCTACTGCTGGTAGAACTGAATTTTAGATTGTATTTGTGTGCTTTAAAGCTTGTTGATTATGGAACAAATAATCAAATTTTCTGTGCAAATTCTTTTCATTTCCAAATACAACCATAGAAGATACATATAAAGATTTCATGTTCACAGTAGAATAATTGGGATTGCAACGTTCTAGCATTGGTAAACAGAGCAGCTCTTGTTCTTCCACCAGAAACTGAATGCTTTCCCAACTTTCCGTCTCGAAACTGACTTCGATAATGGCTTTAAATCTTGTTCTGCTTGCAACGGCATGTTATCACTACTTTCATGGCTTTGAATCGAAGGAGCAGGTGACGGATCACGCTGCCGTTGCTCTCGGAACAACATAAGAAGTTTCTGTGCCTTCTGTTTACCTCTCATCGTCCCGTTGACAGAAATCGAAACCAACGAAGGAATCACACCTTCTTGCAGCACCATTTGGCTGCATTTCTCATCCGCATTGCATAGTATTAACAAACATGCCACTGCTTGTTCTTGTTCAACTGGCTCACCAATATCAAGAACAGTAGCTAGAGCGCTTATCAGTCCGGGAGCTGCGATGATCTCGTCTCTTGCGGTTTTACTCGACGCAATGTAGATCAAAACCGCAATGCATTTCTCTGTCCATGTGTGATCATTTGGATGTGATATTAGAGCTAGAAGACCATCCATTATTCCAGCAGATAAAAGGTACGTTATGTTGTTGGGATGACTGGAAATGTTGTAGAGGGCTTGTAGAGCATCAAGTTTGCATTGAGAAT
The DNA here is from genome assembly GCA_009725065.1 of Utricularia reniformis. Taxonomy (NCBI): domain Eukaryota; kingdom Viridiplantae; phylum Streptophyta; class Magnoliopsida; order Lamiales; family Lentibulariaceae; genus Utricularia; species Utricularia reniformis. The sequence continues at coordinate 22,263 of RWGZ01001793.1, read as the reverse complement.
CATATTCGTTCTTGAGAACCCATATCAAGAAAGGGACAGCTTCCGTAGTTCCGATTAGGGGCTTCGCTTCCTCGAGACATGATATGTTGAGGTACAATGCAGTTACAGCAGCAACCGAATCACCATTCACTACCATTTTCTGAAGTATCTGTAGTACTCCAGAGCTCAGCATCAATTCCTTGTTCCTGAGAACAAAAACAAATAGTATTACTAATAGAAAAAACACACTTGATCGAGTTGTTTTTGGCGTACCTGTTATTATTTACAGCGAGGTTGAAGAGAGCCATGGCACCGATTTCTTGAGCGTTTTTGTTCTTAGCAGAGAAAGCAGATTCGAGAAACGAGAGCAAAGCTTCAACGAAACCATTAGCTCCCATGTATTTCCTTGCTTCTTCATCATCTTTTAGCAAGTGTCGTATTTGTTCTACGATTTTGCACTTTTTCATCAGGTCGTCGTCTTCGTCTAAAATTCTCAAGAAGTCCTGATACCTCTCGAAAGACAGGGATTCACAGTGATCTTCGTGTGAAGAAGCAGCTTCTTCTTCACTTGCTTCACCTTCTTGAATGATGCTATTGTCATTCAAAGGGAGTACTTTAATTCCCTCGTATTTGCATGAATCCAACGGCTTTGACTTCGCTGAATCACTTTCCGACAACACTAATCTCCAATAGTTGAGATCAAGAGACTCTGGAGGTCCTTCTGGAATAGAAATTCCATTGTGCTCACACCAACTAGCCACCAAGCCTTTAACACAGTAATTTGGAGTTAATGAGAGGTGAGGGAGCTGCTGCTGAGTTTTCGGGCAAGTATTATGCCCATCACTGAACCATTTTTCGATGCATGCCCTTTCGTATGTTTGTCCGGAGGCGATTATAATAGGGTCATACATAAGTTGCAGTGAAATTGGGCATCGTAACTCTTCTGGAGGAACAGGTACCGGTTCTGATCTCCTGAAGTTCGGCTTAAAACTGAAGGAGTTGAGGTTCGACAGCTTCCGATAAAAACCATACCCATTGTTCCCAAGCACCCCACCATCATCTAATGATCCCTGAATAGTCGGTGAGCAAGGAGTGGATCCTTGTGAGTCATTATCATCTGAGAGCTCACTTCTGAACAATTTTGAATACTTTTCCATAAGATGTAGAAGATAAGCAATTATCGACTCCTTTCTTTTATCTTCTCCAGCTCGTGCTCTTTCTATAAGCTTTTTCAAAGCCCTTCTCTCTCGAAGCGCTGCTCTTGAAGAATTGATGCCAAGTTTAGTAGCAGCCTGGTGAAAAGATTCGAGCTCAGTATTGTCGCTGCATATATTGTTGAAATTTCTCCCTTGTTGGAGCAAAGCAATGATCGCATCACCAATTTGTTTCTCTACGGGATCAAGCAAAAACTCGATTCTTCCAAGTTCAACTAGAATTTCAGCAATCTGTGAAGAGGGTCCAGTCTCAGTCAGTTCCATTAAGAAATCTCAAAAGAATATCATTCAGTTAATTCTGGCTTAGTTCACTTAACCTCAAGGATAAACAATACAAGCCTGCTATAGATACGACAAGAAAATAAATTAAATACCAGGGAACCAATGGCTTGTGGAACAATATCTTCTACGCGCTTAAGACTATCTTCTAGAGCAAATCTTGCTTTCTCAAATTTGAGAACAACAGAGTCCCCAGTGATGGCCTGGTGAAATTAAAAAAATAAAACAACAAAACAAAAGGAGATTAGTCGACGCCAATATCCCATTTTGCACATTAAACCATGTTAAAAGGAAGCATCCTCACCAAGTAAAGTTTACTGCATTCGACACATTGTTGCAGAATATTCTTAGTTTTCTCAAGTGCTATGTGCAAAGCACATAGCGCCTGAATGCCAGATGTACTCCTTGGCCGAGCGGCTTCTATATCAGGAAATACAGCCAACACTTTCAAATACACAGCACACATACTTCTGCACATCTCTCCATGTAACTAAAACAAACCAAATTCGGAAAAAATTAAGAGCAGCAAGTATATAAAACTGTACCAGTGTAAAAGGGTAATCTGAGTATTTTCTATCTATACCTTTGGCTCACCAATTGAAGACAAAGTGTCCTCAATCTCCGAATTTTCCATGCTGAAAGAATGAAAATTTATTAAGATCCAGGTAGCAACGTGGAGAATACAATGTTACCAGAAAAAGAAACACCATGATTAACAAAAAAGAGCAATAATTACGTAATGAAAAGGTACTTAATGATTTTAAAACTGAATGATCATCAGAGAGGTTTATCCCTCATTCCCTTGTACTTTCCTAAAAGATTTCGTTCGTCACTCAGCCATCTCAATATTTAGAGCAAAAAAAGAAGCACAAAAAAAGGAAACAGAAATTACCATCTATGGAAATAACTAAGAGATTCTTCCTTCAAATAACACAAAAACAGCTCAACCCAGAATAAAATCTCATCGCGCAAAATAAATGAATTGCAACAGGAAAATCGAAATCCCCAAATCAAAGCCGACAGAAAAGGTTCCAAATTTCAAACTCCAACAATTTTCTGAAGAAAAAAGAACAAAATTATAAGATCGTTTCCCTGCAAAACAATCCCAATTCCGAGGAGGAACATGAGGAAGGCGAAAAAGGTTCAAAAGCTTTCCGACACACAAGAAACTAACGAAACACAACTGCATCAAAAAACAAAACCACAAAATGCCACGAAATTACAACTCCAATGACCAACCATAGAAACAAAAATCATTACCACGATCAACGAAAACAGATTCCGGGAGGATTCATCAAAAGAAAAACCGGCACAATAAATTAAACGAGAGAACAAAAAGCCTTATCCACCAAGAAACAGGTGGGTTTCACGGGGATCAGCAGGTCTCCTGGGTAAAGTGAAAAAGTTAGAGGAAGCAAAACTCGGAAAGAAGTGTTGAAAGGGTAATACTAATAACTAATAAGAAATACGGAAATATTATAATAAATTAAAACTTGCCTAGATCTCTTAAATTCTAAGGGTAGCAATGGAATTTCACCTCCAAGATTGTCGCCCCGGTTCAGTGGCCGACAATTGTCTACCCGCGAAGTTGTCGGGTACCAGATCTACCATCGGCGATACGAAATGTCATTATTACCCCTCTAGAACGTGAGATGTTTACATTACACTTTATTATTATATTCCTTTTCAATCAACATCCACAATTTTTTCTAAAGAATCAAATATTTACCAATTATAACGATTTTGAATTACCCAATTTAAATAAATATATTCTTAATTATTATTAAAATTATTAATATAATAATTGCAAAATCCTCTACTTCCAAGATACCTTAATCAAATCTCAATACCAGTTATAGATAGATAACGATATAATATTAATTATAATAATTCGTTATGATATATTTTCCCAAACATAGAAACAATAATATCAATTGACACATAAAATTAATTATACTCACCATTGAAAAGTTTATAACTATGAACAAAATAAAATCGTGAGCATTAGGATTAATCTAAACAAAAACGGAAAATACCGTGCAAGTAAGCAACGAATCCTTAAAATTTCATATGTTAGTTTGATTTTTTGAATAAAAGTGGTATAATTAGATCATGGGTCCACTAGATAATATCATTTGTCAATAATGTAACTTCAAAATATGGCACGTTAGATGTCATTTAATTCAATTATAGTGGAATCATAATAATTAAATAAATATATAACAATTATTACTTGCATGTGGAAACATAAAATAAGAGTAATCACTATTGCATAGGTTATGTGGACTATACTTATTTATAGACTAGATAGAGTCCACTGCATTAAATATGACTATACAAATGTTACATTTTTAATTTTAATTTTTCTAGCTCAAGGTGGGGCCAAATTTATAAATTTAATATAATTAAGTTGAATTTGTTTTTATTCACTTCTAAGTCAATCTTTTCCAATTTGAATTTCATTGACTTAATATTTATATTTGTTATTTTATATTATAATATTTTTATATTGGAACATATTGGCGGTTAAATGTTAATTTTGATGATAATACATTAGATTTAGATGTAGCAAACTTTAAAATTCTTTATTTCATATTAGAAGAAATGGTAATTGTTTACTGTGTTAAATATGATTTAAATAAATATAAAGTATAATCCATTGTAGTTCATTATATTAAAAGTATAATGCTCAAATATATTACATCTTTACTTTTTTAGAATATATAAATAATAATATTTCAAATGTATTAAAATGATATAACTAATAAATAAATAATAATATTTAACGGTGGGTTAGTGATTATATCTTAATATTATTAATACAACAATTATGCTTCAAAAACACTCCTATAATCATATCAGTTGTTTTCACCTGAGTTATACAACTTATTCACATAATAAATAGTACTATATTTTTGCGCTTTACATTATAATATACTATATATTAAATATAGATATATTTATTAGACTAATAAATTAAAAGAAATCGAGAGGGTACTTCTGTCATTGGATGTAGCTACATTTACTACAGTGGTATTATTATTTTCCCTCCCATCTTATATTAATTATTATTTTGTCACTTGATCTTACCCCACATTTTATAGTTAATTGCATATGGACCACAAAACATCACTCCATGCCACGTGTCCCAATGGATTAAATAATAAAGGTAATGTCACACTCGGTCAAAATCCAACGGTAGAGGTGAAGGAGCTATTGTTTAATTTAGAAGCAAAGAATTTAATTGTTATATTTGCAATCAACAACCAAAAGAGTCCCTAATTAAGAATTGTGATCCCCTATATAATTAATAAAACTTACTCATACAACTAACCATCAAGTTTTTTAATAATTTAAATGATAAAATATCGTATTTGGTTATAAATTTTTGTGATTTTTGAAAATTTGATCATCAAACTTTAATTTAACATCCAAAACGATTCATAAGGTATCTCAAATTTGATACCGTAAGTACAAATGTATTTCTAAAACTTTGAAAATTAATTTTACTACACATTAAACTTTGATGATTTATTTTGCTAAAATTTAAAAAATATGAAAACTACTTTTATCTTAAAAAATACTTTGAATATTACATTTATCAAAATGTAATAAACCCTAATTTAAATTTATAATCAACCCCTAATAATATAACATTAATTAAATTGTTTAAAAACATTAAATTAAATTAATTTAATTTAATCATTAATATGTTAAATTCTAAACAAACCCGGACCCGTATTAGAAAGGTAATTGGAAAATTTAATTGGTTGGTGAGAGTTAATTTTATTTGGACGGTGGAGCGGGTCCTGGGTTGCCTGACAATTGTGGGTAAGCCCGGGTCAGAAATTACTACATTCTTCCTACTTGGTCATGAATTTGAAGGCAAATAGTACAATTTAATTGCTATATTATATATATTTTAATTCGACAAGCCAACGTTTGCTTTCCGACCAATCCTGAAAATTGTCCCCTTCACATGCATTATCTGGATTTGTACTAATGTATAAATATATTAAATTTGATTTCTATTTTAATTAATTGTTTACCATTTTATAAGTTTTGAATGAAATGGAGCCCAACAAAAAGCCCAAATACATCACAATTTTTTGTGTTTTATATGAATTTTACTCCTAATCAAATGTTCTTAGTTCATAACACTATGGTTTAGATAGTAAGTGTAATAAGATAAGGGTTAAATCCCAAGTTATAGCGTATTTGAGTGTGTTTTAGCATGTTCTTAGTTCTTACAAAAGCAATAAAATCATGTGTACTAAAATTTATAGAATAGTAGTGATGGTATATAAGTTATTTGCATTAGGTAAAGTCTAGAACAATCTTTAATGGGAAATGAATCGAGAATTAAGTGCGAGAACAAAAAGACTTAGACTATCCTCTGCACAAATTTTTGTTTCTGTTTTTTCATTCTAGAAAATAGAAATTAAAGAAATTGCAGAATATATCATATTTTTCATTCTACTTTTTTATAAGTAAAATTTATCTTTTTCAATTTTATAACTACAAATAAAAAAAATATAAATCTTATTTTTAATTTCAACTTCTACTTCTAGTTTTTGAAATGACTAAAATATCATTATTTATCTTTTTATACAATTTTTTACATTTGATGTTTGAAAGTAGACTCTAGGCAAGGTATGTGAGATTCATAAAAAATCTCAATGTTTTCATATCGGATGATATACCGTCAGATACCGGGGTTTCATCCGTATTTTTGTTGGTACTGTCGGGTATCGGGTATTATTATTTTTTTGGTACTGTCGGGTGTTGGGTAATGTAGAGTCGATTTCAAGTTTTTTTCGGGTTCAATCCTAAAAGAACATTAATAAATAGTACACGACATCTAATACGTATATTGTTGGGAACCCTTAAATCGAGTACCACGAGAAGGGTTCGGTTCATGCATAGAGTTTAGTCCAAAGATGTGGCCCAAACCAAGATTGAGGTGGTTAGTCCTAAGAGAAGATTCAACTACTTAAATGATCAAGTGATTGATAGGTCCCAACAAGTTGGAACGGTCCTAACACATTGTGATATTCATGATCAAAGCGTTTTCTAAGGAAAGCCACATATTTTACTTATCTAATAATAGTAAAGGTGTGAAATAATGACAGAGCCTTCTATAGATAAGATATTGAAATATTAAATGAAGATATTTAAAAATACATTGAAACTCAAAGTCATGTCATACTGGATTGAGAAAACCAAATCATAATCACTATTTTTTATTAGAATTCCGTAATTTTGATACTCAAAAAATCATAACACACATTATAATATATTTTATAATCTCAATGGGTATTATAACATTTAAATAATATATTCTTCATTACCAATTCCTATTTCCCCATGTTCACACTTCACAAAGGTTAATTCTTCGTTTTATACTCACAATTTACGCTACAATTGTCATGCTATTAAGTAGTCAAAGAAACTAAGATACCCATATCTTTACATCACCATCGGAGTTAAATTTAGGGATTTTTTTTACTTAGAGATTCGGGTCGGGTCGAGTGACTGTACATGAACAAGTTGCTGATCACAAACGAACAGTCCGAAGGATAAGACTAAAAATTAAAGGCTATGGGGGGACTGGACTGTGTAGTGACGGTACGGCAAATTACTGTCGTGTGTGTAGTGCACGCACGCCCACGTGATCCCGACACTTTGCTTTCTCGTTTCCCGAACATGGATCTCCAACAAATTGGAGCCCAAACTACTTGGGTCAAAAAGCCCATTTATGTGAAGTTTGGGTTTCGCCTAAAATATATATATTTTTTAGGGTTTATATGTGATTCACTGCATTGAGCAGATAGGCTAAATAGCCTAATGCAAAAAGATTGGTTTGCAAAATAATTTATTGTGGTAAAAGTTTTGTTAAATAATATATTTTTCTAAAGTATTTGTTAAATAGCATTTTTTTATATATTTTAATAAAATTAAATTATATAATTTATATATTTCTTATATAAATTAATTAAATTATGTAATAAATTAAATTATAATATGATAATATTAATAAAATATTATATCGAACGACACGTAAAATATCGGATACTAATTGATATATTGTTCATACTTTATGAATCGGAACATATATTTTTATATTGATCGATATGTTAAATACATGGCGGTATTGAGTTATAGTGTCAGATACCGGTCCATATTTTTGTATCTTAATTTCACATATCGATTGATATGAAAGTATATGTTCCGATTCAGGGAGTATGACTGATATATCAATCTATAAATGGTAGTTTATATGTCGCGCCCGAATAATATTTAATCAATATTTTCATACCGCCTGGTACAATGAAAGTCGGGCGGCACCGGTATATGGATCGGTACCGGATTTGCGGTTCAGAGCCTAGGTTTTTCTAGATCAACCTGGAAATTTTTTTAAAAAAATTAATATCTCATAATGATCCGGATCAGTACGATGAAAATATTAATTAATATATTATAATTTAATTTATTATATATTATTAATTAAAATATATAAAACAGATTATTTTGTAAAACCTTTATCAAAACATTTCCAAACTAATTTTTGGGAAAGGTTACTTTGCAAAATTGGCCTGACTGCATTATGTCTGCTGACTGTTAGAAACTTGAATGAAGGAAAGAAATGACTATTTTTTTATTAAAGAAGATAGAGCTTTATAGGCTCTACTCACGTCTACAACAACTAACCCCACTTCCAATATTCTAGGAAGACTAACAACCACATACATGATCAATTATGCTTCCTAAATTCTAGGATGACTTATTCTAACATGTAAACTTATTCAAGCAACTCCAACAATCCCTCCCTTAACCTAAAACATAAGTTTTTTGGTTAACTCAGGAACTTGACGAACTCCTAGTAAACTCCGCAACCTTTGAAACACATCAATTTTCAAGCCCTTAGTCATAATATCAGCAACTTGATCAATGCTTCCACAATGAACTAGCTCCAATGATCCATCTTTTGTTAGATTTCTCAAAAAATGAAATCTTATATCAATATGTTTGCTTCGACCATGTAACACTGGATTTTTCGAGAGCTTAATAGTAGATGAGTTGTCACACCATACTTTGAGTTTATCTTCTTGTTTATTGCCCAGTGCATNTTGTTTTCACCTGAGTTATACAACTTATTCACATAATAAATAGTACTATATTTTTGCGCTTTACATTATAATATACTATATATTAAATATAGATATATTTATTAGACTAATAAATTAAAAGAAATCGAGAGGGTACTTCTGTCATTGGATGTAGCTACATTTACTACAGTGGTATTATTATTTTCCCTCCCATCTTATATTAATTATTATTTTGTCACTTGATCTTACCCCACATTTTATAGTTAATTGCATATGGACCACAAAACATCACTCCATGCCACGTGTCCCAATGGATTAAATAATAAAGGTAATGTCACACTCGGTCAAAATCCAACGGTAGAGGTGAAGGAGCTATTGTTTAATTTAGAAGCAAAGAATTTATTTATTATATTTGCAATCAACAACCAAAAGAGTCCCTAATTAAGAATTGTGATCCCCTATATAATTAATCAAACTTACTCATACAACTAACCATCAAGTTTTTTAATAATTTAAATGATAAAATATCGTATTTGGTTATAAATTTTTGTGATTTTTGAAAATTTGATCATCAAATTTTAATTTAACATCCAAAACGATTCACAAGGTATCTCAAATTTGATACCGTAAGTACAAATGTATTTCTAAAACTTTGAAAATGAATTTTACTACACATTAAACTTTGATGATTTATTTTGTTAAAATTTTAAAAATATAAAAACTACTTTTATCTTAAAAAATACTTTGAATATTACATTTATCAAAATGTAATAAACCCTAATTTAAATTTATAATCAACCCCTAATAATATAACATTAATTAAATTGTTTAAAAACATTAAATTAAATTAATTTAATCATTAATATGTTAAATTCTAAACAAACCCGGACCCGTATTAGAAAGGTAATAGGAAAATTTAATTGGTTTGTGAGAGTTAATTTTATTTGGACGGTGGAGCGGGTCCTGGGTTGCCTGACAATTGTGGGTAAGCCCGGGTCAGAAATTATTACATTCTTCCTATTTGGTCATGAATTTAAATGCAAATAGTACAATTTAATTGCTATATTATATATATTTTAATTCGACAAGCCAATGTTTGCTTTCCGACCAATCCTGAAAATTGTCCCCTTCACATGCATTATCTTTTGTTAAATTTGATTTCTATTTTAATTAATTATTTACCATTTTATAAGTTTTGAATGAAATGGAGCCCAACAAAAAGCCCAAATACATCACAATTTTTTGTGTTTTATATGAATTTTACTCCTAATCAAATGTTCTTAGTTCATAACACTATGGTTTAGATAGTAAGTGTAATAAGATAAGGGTTAAATCCCAAGTTATAGCGTATTTGAGTGTGTTTTAGCATGTTCTTAGTTCTTACAAAAGCAATAAAATCATGTGTACTCAAATTTATAGAATAGTAGTGATGATATATAAGTTATTTGCATTGGGTAAAGTCTAGAACAATCTTTAATGGGAAATGGATCGAGAATTAAGTGCGAGAACAAAAAGACTTAGACTATCTTCTGCACAATTTTTATTTCTGTTTTTTCATTATAGAAAATATAAATTAAAGAAGTTGTAGAACATATCATATTTTTCATTCTACTTTTTTATAAGTAAAATTTATCTTTTTCAATTTTATAACTACAAATAAAAAACAATATAAATCTTATTTTTAATTTCAACTTCTACTTCTAGTTTTTGAAATGACTAAAATATCATTATTTATCTTTTTATACAATTTTTGACATTTGATGTTTGAAAGTAGACTATAGGCAAGGTATGTGAGATTCATAAAAAATCTCAATGTTTTCATATCGGATGGTATACCGTCAAATACCGGGGTTTCACCGGTATTTTTTTTGATACTTTCGGGTATCGGGTATCATTATTTTTTTGGTACTGTCGGGTGTTGGGTACTGTAGAGTCGATTTCAAGTTTTTTTCGGGTTCGATCCTGAAAAACAAATTAAATATTATTTTTTAAAAAAAAAAATTGTTACCGGCCGGTATACATGAGGTATATTGATCGTACCGCTTCAGACCGAAACGAAATTTCAAACCAGTATGAAAACATTGATAAATCCAACATTCACATCATATATCAAACACTGTATTTCTGTCTAAGTGAAAACAATCGTGACACAATTGTTTACATGTAAGTTTATGGAAACATAATGGTTTAAACGAAAATAGAAAAGATTTTGTTATTTCAATAAATGTTTATTGAGAAATTAGAGTTTAAACGATGCAGAGCTGGATCATCATCTCAATGTTAATCTTGTTGAATATCATATTTTGTGGTAATCAGATAAAATTTTGATTAATAATTTATTATTAACTAATTCTAAAGATAGAAAAGTAATTTGATTAACACATAAATTATCATTCTATTTATACAATAGAACATTCATCTATTTTCATACATTATTTATATGTTCTAAAAATATTACATAATACTTTATAATTTATTTTTATATGTTTTTATTTCTATTTCTATATAAATTACTTTTCAAAATTTGTGCAGAACACACCCCTAGTCGACATGAGAAATTAATGTGATAAACCCAAAGTTGGTAAAAAATGATGTAATCGTCATTCATGGTAATAATCTATTAAACTAGAACGTGAATACAAATACAAACCATACATCTTTTGAATCAATTCTCTAATTTATCAAAGGATATGTTGGGTGAAACATAAATAAATAGTACATGACATCTAATAGTATATTGTTGGGAACCCTTAAATCGAGTACCACGAGAAGGGTTCCGTTCATGCATAGAGTTTAGTCCAAAAATGTGGCTCAAGCCAAGATTAAGGTGATTAGTCATAAGAAAAGATTCAACTACTGAAATGATCAAGTAATTGATAGGTCCCAACAAGTTGGAACGGTCCTAACACATTGTGATATTCATGATCAAAGCGTTTTCTAAGGAAAGCCACATATTTTACTTATCTAATAAAAGTAAAGGTGTGAAATTATGACACAATCCTCTATAGATAAGATACTGAAATATTAAATGAAGAGTTTAAAAATACATTGAAACTCAAAGTCATGCCATATTGGATTCAAAAAACCAAATCATAATCATTGTTTTTTATTAGAATTCAGTAACTGTTGATATACAAAAAATCATAACACACATTATAATATATTTTATAATCTCTATGGGTATTATAACTTTTAAATAATATATTCTTCATTACCAATTCCTATTTCCCCATGTTCACACTTCACAAAGGTTAATTCTTCGTTTTATACTCACAATTTATGCTACAATTGTCATGCTATTAAGTAGTCAAAGAAACTAAGATACCCATATCTTTACATCACCATCGGAGTTAAATCTAGGGATTTTTATACTTAGAGATTCGGGTCGGGTCGAGTGACTGTACATGAACAAGTTGCTGATCACAAACGAACAGTCCGAAGGATAAGACTAAAAATTAAAGGCGATGGGGGGACTGGACTGTGTAGTGACGGTACGGCAAATTACTGTCGTGTGTGTAGTGCACGCACGCCCACGTGATCCCGACACTTTGCTTTATCCTTTCCAGAACATGGATCTCCAACAAATTGGAGTCCAAACTACTTGGGTCAAAAAGCCCATTTATGTGAAGTTTGGGTTTCGCCTAAAATATATATATTCTTTTTGGGGTTTATACGCGATTCTCTGCATTGAGCAGATTGGCTAAATAGCCTAATGCAAAAAAATTGGATTGCAAACTAATTTGTTGTGGTAAAGATTTTGCTAAATAGTCTATTTTCGCAAAATATTTGTTAAATAGTTCGTGTATATGTTTTAATAAAATAAAATAAAATAATTTATATATTTCTTATATAAATTAATTAAAATATGTAATAAATTAAATTACACTATGATAATATTAATAAAATATTATATCGAACGATACATAAAATACCGCATACTAGTTGATATATCGTTCATACTTTATGAATCGGAACATATATTTTTATATTGATCGATATGTTAAATACATGGCGGTATTGAGTTATAGTGTCAGATACCGGTCCATATTTTTATATCGTAATTTCACATATCGATCGATATGAAAGTATATGTTCCGATTCAGGGAGAATGACCGATATATCAATCGATAAATGGTAGTTTGTATGTCGCCCCGAATAATATTTAATCAATATTTTCATACCGCCTTGTACAATGAAAGCCGGGCGGTACCGGTACCAGATTTACGGTTCAGAGCCTAGGTTTTTCTAGATTAACCCGGAAATTTTTTAAAAAAAATTAATATCTCATACGGATCCGGATCCGTACGATGAAAATATTATTTAATATATTATAATTTAATTTATTATATATTATTAATTAATATATATAAATAATATATAATTTATTTGATTTAATTTTATTAAAATATATAAAACATATTATTTTGTAAAACCTTTATCAAAACATTTGCAAACGAATTTTTGGGATGACTTATTCTAACATGTAAACTTATTCAAGCAACTCCAACACTGACTACCGTCGAATAACGAAATATTGAGAGAAAATCGGTGAGGATAGCGAAATAGTGGATTAGTTGATTAGTAAGTATGGCGAATGCTCAGAGGAATTTGACGACGAAGGAGGCTGACATTCGGATGATGTTGGCTGCCGAAGTTCACCTTGGAACGAAGAATTGCGATTTTCAGATGGAGCGTTATGTCTTTAAAAGCCGAAATGATGGTATACGCTTTTGGTTTTGCGATATGTTTCTATTTTTATCCTTTTTGCGATTCGAGTTTCTATTTATGGAATATTCTTGTTCGTTTTTCCTCGTCCTAGGAGCCAGAAATCGGTTTGTAGTCATTCTAATTACCTTCTGTTTCTTTATTTTTTTGCTTGTTTTTTTGTAAATATTCTGCAATCAGCAATGATATGAGAATGGGAGCCGAATTTGCCGCTAGCTAAAGGTCTTGGTAGTCGTATCCTTTTCTTGAATTAGCTGCCAGGATCATTGTAGCTATCGAGAATCCTCAAGACATTATTGTTCAGTCCGCTCGACCTTATGGTCAAAGAGCTGTGTTGAAATTTGCTCAGTACACTGGAGCACACGCTATTGCAGGTCGTCATACTCCTGGAACATTTACAAATCAGCTTCAGACATCTTTCAGTGAGCCAAGGCTTCTAATTCTCACTGATCCTAGAACTGATCATCAAGTAATTACATTGTTGTCCATTTCATTCTTAATTATCATCCTGATCTCCCTTACATTTTTATGTGCAGCCTATTAAGGAAGCTGCACTTTCAAATATCCCTACAATCGCATTCTGCGATACCGATTCCCCAATGCGCCACATTGATGTTGGCATTCCAGCCAATAACAAGGGGAAACATAGCATCGGCTGCCTGTTTTGGCTGTTGGGAAGAATGGTGCTTCAAATGAGAGGGCTTATACCCCCTGGACATAAATAGGATGTCATGGTAACGCATTTATGCAGTTGATACAGAAGACCTTGAAACTTACAGGCACTTTTTTTGCAGGTTGATTTATTTTTCTACAGAGAACCAGAGGAATCAAAGGAACAAGAAGAAGAGGTTCCAGCTCTTCCTGATTACACCGAATATTCCGGTGCAGCAGTTGGTGCTGAATGGTCTAGTCAAATTCCAGATGCTCAATGGGCACCTGAAGTTGCTACCGGAGTTCCAGCCCCTGTCTCCGGTAGCTGGACTGGTAACGAAGGTTAGTAATTTTCGATATACAAAAGACCATTCATTCATNTCGGTACTCGAAAACTCAGAGTCGGTAAATTTGGAAACCAAACTGCAACACGATCGGTTTCTGTTTGCGCGGTGGCTGATCCAGATAGACCTATTTGGTTCCCCGGCAGCACTCCTCCGGCTTGGCTCGACGGCAGGTCTGACATTGAAGTCTAAATATAAATTCCATAGTGTCTAATCTAGACCTTATTCTGCTTACAGCCTTCCCGGCGATTTCGGCTTCGATCCTCTTGGTCTAGGTACGAAGAATCTCGAATCCTATAAACCCTAGCTTTCTCGATTCAGATTATAACTGAATCGGAAACAATTGCAGGATCCGATCCAGATAGCTTGAAATGGAACCAGCAAGCGGAGCTTGTTCATTGTAGATGGGCAATGTTAGGAGCAGCCGGAATCTTCATCCCTGAATTTCTGACAAAGATCGGAATTCTCAACACTCCGTCATGGTACACCGCCGGTGAACAAGAATATTTCACAGATACAACCACGCTATTCATAGTCGAGCTCGTTCTCATAGGATGGGCTGAAGGTCGGAGATGGGCTGATATCATCAAGCCAGGAAGCGTCAACACCGATCCTATTTTCCCAAACAACAAGCTTACTGGAACAGAAGTTGGTTACCCAGGAGGACTCTGGTTCGATCCCCTCGGTTGGGGGTCTGGGTCACCTGCAAAACTCAAGGAGCTTAGAACGAAGGAGATAAAGAACGGCAGATTAGCTATGTTGGCCGTAATGGGCGCTTGGTTCCAGCATATATATACTGGAACTGGACCTATTGATAACCTGTTTGCTCATCTTGCTGATCCCGGCCACGCCACCATTTTCGCTGTAAGTTCAAGCTACAACATTCCATAATCAAGAGAAAAAGTAAGGGTATTTGACCTCTGAGCTTGAATTTTTTGCAGGCTTTCACTCCTAAATGAGACAAGTGGTGACGCATATATCATCTCTTCCAATTTCCATATCTTGTTGTAGAAAGAGATCAATGTAATGATTTGTAAAAGTACCTTCTAATTCAAGGCATCTTCCTGTGAAACGATGCATCTTCAAAATTGAGAAACAATACAGAAAACTTCTCTAATATTCATTCTTCAAGTCCTAATCTTCTTCAAGAAAGTGCGATTCAAGATGCGAAAGTTCGGCATTTTGTTCATTGGCCTGCAATTCAAGTAATGCAACTTCATAAAACTAGGACCAGCAAAGAACCATGAAAGCATTCCCGTGTCACAGAGAAAAACATCGCCACATCGAAGGAAGTATTACAAATCCGCTGCATAACATGAGAATGTCACCATGATCACATCGAACAACTTGTTCGAATTCGCTTCCCAACTTATATTTAAGAATGAATGAAAAAGAACAATCTTGGACTAATCAAATTGCAAGCCAAGGATACTCCATCTTAACTTACCAAGCAAAACAGAAGCCGACAATGACTTGTGTGAATCATTCATCTTCATTCTTCCACTTAGGAGAGCTCGACTCTGACGTTGATTGACAAAGAAACACCATCATGAGGTTTCCCTTCAAACACTAGATCTTTTGCAGAGACAACCAAATCCTCTATAGGCCCATAAATCGCATTGTGATCTGTGCTATTGCGGTTGAGAAAAACTCATAAAACTCTCCATTATGCAATTAGATGACCAAACAGTGATGAAGCCTTCCTAAATGGTCGGTAATCAAGGAAGAAGGCATACCGATCAAAACAGTTTTTTCGGATTTGAAATCTAATACCTCAGACAATTAACTGGTCTTAGTACCTTCTTCCTAAACTTGCAAAAAAATTGAAAAACAACGGTGAAGGGAAGCATTAAGAAAAGTAGCAAATGTACTCACCTTCTGAAATTATCATAATAGAGCTTATTTGCGTTCTCTCCGATTCATCGCCGGTAATATCTGATACGTGAATCATGAAGAACCGTAACCTTAACAGATTCGGTTACGGCGGCATTAACTAGGGTTTTACAGGAAACCTTCTCCGAAATTGGAACAACTAGGAACTGTAAACTTTCGTATTGAATCCAATAGAGACAAACCAAACAGATTGATGTAATAGTGATTGTGTTTCTTACTTTTCTTCACTGTATTTATTGGTTTAAGTAATAAACAAGAACAACAAGAGTTTTACGTGGAATCCGAGTGCCGCGAGAAAATCACGGGTCGAGGATCAGTAGATCAATCCACTAAAACTTTAATAAGGATTACAAACACAGCCAAGACAAATTCAAAAAGAAACAATCCAGTTTTTTCTGATAAATAGAATAAATAAAACACCGAACCTCTATCGATGATTAAATCAACTCATCCAGAGCTTACTTCTGATATCAATTTCCAACAAGTTTCAAATCTTCGATTGTCGATCCATTCTCTCGGAAGGAGAGGAAATCTGCAGCAAAACAATTTTGTTTCTCTACGAATTTATCTTTCCTCGTTTTTGTTTTTCTGGGCTCATAACTGGGTCTCTGCTTGGACTCAATCCTAGCCCAATTCCATCATCTGCCCGTATGTTGGAAAAAAGGGCTTAGACCGAACAATTCTCCTCCTCCAGCATACGAGCAACCATGTCTCAGTTCTTAACCAAACAGTTTTGCTCCAAACCGATGGCCTTGGAACAGAACATGTGCTTCAATCTTGTAACACTCTTTGTCAGCATATCAACATAGTTCTTGTCACTGTAGATTTTCTTCTGAGTCAAGACATTTTCCTCCAATGCATCCTTGATCCAATAATACTTTATATCGACATGTTTGGTACGTGAATGAAATGCAGGATTCCTTGCCAATTCTAAGGCACTTTGATTGTCATAGTGAATTACAGGATCAAG
Organism: Utricularia reniformis; assembly: GCA_009725065.1. Lineage (NCBI taxonomy): Eukaryota > Viridiplantae > Streptophyta > Magnoliopsida > Lamiales > Lentibulariaceae > Utricularia > Utricularia reniformis. The sequence goes on along the minus strand of RWGZ01001793.1, from coordinate 5,099 downwards.
ATCCTTGATACCAATCTCAGAAAGCAATCTCTGCAGCCACAGAATGTTCTTTCCAGCTTCTGTAATAAAGATATATTCCGCTTCAGTCGTAGATAGAGCTACACTTTTGAAGTCTGGCTCCCCACGTGATAGCAGTATCACCAAGTACCGATACAAAGCCTAAGGTGGACTTCCTTGAGTCTTGATCACTTGCAAGATCAGAATCACAGAAAACTTCCAGTTTCAGTACATTACACTTTCTGAATTTTAAGCCAACAGATTTAGTCCATTTCAGATATCAAAGCAGCCATTTTGCAGCTTCCCAGTGCTCCATCCCTGGGTTGGAGAGATATCTACTCAACAAACTGATTGTGTATGCAATGTCAGGCCTAGAACATATCATCAAATACATTAAGCTTCCAACACGAGATGAGTATGGTACTCCTACCATCATTCTCTGGTCAACTTCTGAAGTTGGACAAGTTGTTTTTGTAAGTCTGAATTGAGTCCTCAAAGGAGTGCTCACTTCCTTGGTATTAGTTATATTGAACTTATTCAAAAATTGCTCAATGTATCGTGTTGATGCAACACCATTTCTTTGGATTTTCTGTTTCTGATGATGGTCATTTCTAATATCCTGCTTGTAGGTCCAAGATCTTTCATCTTGAATGTCTGAGATAGTGCACACTTCAGATTTGTAATCAGTTCAAGATCAAGACCAATTATCAACATATCATCAACATATATGAGTAACAAAACAAATTTGTTTTTATCAAACACTTTCACATATACGCAGTGATCTTCCTTGGATCTTATGAACTGATTTTCTTTCATAAACATGTCAAACTTCATGCACCATTGCCTTGGAGCTTGTTTCATTCCATACAAACTCTTCCTCAATCGACACACCATATCTTCAACCCCCTCTTTAATACAACCTTCAGGTTGATACATGTAAAGTTCCTCTTCAACATCACCATTTAAGAATGTTGTCTTTACATCTAATTGTTCCACTTCCCAATCGTAATGTGCTGCCAATGCAAGTGCTGCTCTAATTGAAACCAACTTCACAACTAGACTAAAGACTTCATCAAAGTCAATTCTCTTTTTTTGTCCAAATCCCTTAACCACAAGTCTAGCTTTATACCTGGTCGTTCCATCAACCTCTAGCTTTTGCTTGAATATCCATTTATTCCTCGGAATTCTTTTATCAGTTGGAGCCTTCACAATATCATAAGTATGGTTTTCTTCAAGAGAAGTGAGTTCTTCTTTCATTGCTTTGATCCATCTTTCACTGTCTTGCATTTCCATAGCTTCCTGATATGTCTCCGGCTCTCCCTGTTCTGATAACAAGACATATTCTGTCACTGGATATTTATTAGAGGGGTGCCTCACTCTATTTGATCTCCTTAGTACTTCTTGCTCTGGTTCTGGATTTTCCAGAAGCTGTTCTTGAGTACATGGTTCATCATTCTGCTGTCAATCACATTCATATGATTTTTGAGGCAATTCTAGATTCACTGATCTCTCATTTTCAGCATCAGAGTCATTCCTCCTTTCAATGTGTGGCAATTTTTCATCTTCAAAGAATACAACATCCCTTGAACATATGACTTTCTTATATGTTGTATTCCAAAATTTGTATCCAAATTCATTTTCTCCATAACCAATGAAGATACATGTATGAGAGTGAGAATCCAACTTTTTTCTCTGATCCTTTGGTACAAGAACACCAGCCTTACACCCGAAGACTCTCAAATGGCTCAGGTTTGGTTTCTTACCAGTTCACATTTCCTCTTGAGTTTTAAAATCAATGGATGAAGAAGGAGATCTTTTTCTGATGTAACATGCAGCAATCAATGCTTCTCATCAGAATTTCTTAGGCAAACAAGTAGTTGACAACACACACCTTACCTTATCAAGTAAGATTATGTTCAACCTTTCAGCTATGTCATTATGTTGTAGAGTTCCTGGTTCAGTTCGTTCATGTCTTATTCCTTTCTCCCTGCAATAAGAATCAAACTCAGCTGATATATACTCTCCATCATTGTCACTTCGCAAACAAATCAGTTTCTTCCCTGTTTCCCTCTCAACCATATTCTGAAACTCTTTGAATTTTGATAAGACTTCATCTTTGGTTCTGATGGGGAATCTCCAAGCCTTCCTTGTTGTATCATCAACGAATGAAATACAATATTTCTTTCCTCCAAATGATTCAACATCTAATTCCCCACAAACATCACTATGAATCAGTTTCAAATGATCAGTTTTTCTGGTTGAATGAATTTTTAAAGCAACTATGTGCTGCTTCCCTTTGAGACAATGTTCACAGCTTTCCAAGCCTGATGAGTCTTGCATTGGAATGATTCCTTGTTTTGCAAGGTGCTTCAGACCTTCGGTACTCAGATGAGCTTACCTTCTGTGCCATAATTAAGATGATAATTCATTCAATGCCACTATCTCTGAATTAGTGTCTGATATCATTTCAGTTCTGTACAAAGTTCGATCCAAGCTGCCCTTTGCAAGAACAAGTGAGCCCTTTACTAATTTCAAAGAGTTATTTGCACAGATGCTAGTGAACCCTTCCTTATCAAATACGTTCCCTGATAATAGGTTCAATCTTAGAGTAGGAATGTGTCTGACTTGATCAGCAACAACTTCATTCATGTTTTTACTTTCCCAAAGTTCAGCAACAACAACAATAGCTGAACTTGAATTTCTCATTTTTACTTTCCCAAAGTTTCCCTCAGTGTATGTTTTGAAACTTAACCTGTTTGGTGTTGCATGACACGAGGCTGCTGTATCGAAGATCTATTCTTCCATACCATTCTGAGAAATGTTCATTTTTTCAGTTGACAACACAATCAACTCATCAGCACTTGACGTCGAGGCCACTGCATTTGCTTGCTGGTCAGAATCCTTCTTTTTATCTTTCTTATGAACTTCTGATGCTCTTTTGAAATGGATACAATTTTTCTTCAAATATCCAACCACTCCACAGTGAAAACAAGCTCGAGATTCAGGACCATTACCATGAGATTTTGATCTACCAATAGATTTTTCATACCTTGGCTTTCCTTTCTTGTATTGTGACCTGTTGTTTTTTTGCTTTGTCTTTTTGTTGTGGATAGAGTTGCTGTGGAATTTTTATTGGAGTCCCTCTTCCGTTCCTCTTCATTCAGAAGACTTTCGACCACCACAATCAGGGAGAGAACAGGAGCAGAGTTACTAAAAGTAACAACTAGTGTCTCCCAAGAGTCCGGAAGTGTTCCAAGTAGGAGTAGGGCCTGCAACTCATCCTCCCGGGTGAGTTTGGATCTTGTTAACTTGTTTACTAGGTCCTGGAACTGATTCAAATGTTCAGCTATGGCCCTGGCCATCACCATACCTTAGATTCATAAGTTTCTTAATGGTTTCCACTTTGTTTTGAACATTCTTCCGCTCACAGATAGTTTGCAACTTTTTCCACATCGACCTTGCATCCGTTTCTTCACCGATATGATGAAATAGACTCATGTCTACCCAAGATCTAATATATGCTACTGCCATTTTGTTCATAATTTTCCAATCCAACTCCTCCATCTTCTCTGCTTTGGCTACTGATTCAATAACATCACATACATCTCTACATGAAAGTAAGTCTCCCATTTTTACTTTCCAAATAGAGTAGTTTTGCTCGCAGTGAGTTTAATCATCGGCACAGCCGTATCATCCATTGATTAAACCAAGATCTGATATACACTCCGATACCACTTGTAAACTTTCGTATTGAATCCAATAGAGACAAACCAAACATATTGATGTAATAGTGATTGTGTTTCTTACTTTTCTTCACTGTATTTGTTGGTTTAAATAATAAACAAGAACAATAAGAATTTTACGTGGAACCCGAGTGTCGGGAGAAAACCACGAGTCGAGGATCAGTCGACCAATCTACTAAAACTTTAGTAAGGATTACATACACAGCCAAGACAAACTCAAGAATAAACAATCTAGTTTCTTTTGATAAACAGAATAATAAAACATTGAACCCCTATCGATGATTAAATCAACTCCTCCAGAGCTGACTTCTGATATTAGTTTCCAACAAGTTTCAATTCTTCGATTGTCGATCCATTCTCTCAGAAGGAGACGAAATCCGCAACAAAACAATTATGTTCCTCTACAGACTTATCCTTCATCGTTTTTGTTTTTCTGGGCTCATCACTGGGTCTCTGCCTGGACTCAATCCTAACCCAATTCCATCATCTGTCCGTATGCTGGAAAAAAGGGCCTAGACCCATCAGGAACAAGACATAAGGCAATTTTTTAAAGTTCGTGGGGATAAAGTTCTGTNTCTACAACCCTAAACTGATATCGGCGTAACGATATGAAAGTGGCAAACAACGAACTGGACATCTGATTTATCTTTGAAACTCATTCCAACAACAAGATTTGGATTGCATAAGTTGTATGAAGAATAAACTCGCCGAGATTTTGCATATGCAAAGTCATCAGCTACCACATCGTCTCCTAAGGAATAAGTATTTGAACGAATACCGGGAGAAACTCCAGACAATAGGTGTGCTAGCCTAGAAACATCGACAACAGTGTGAGGCAATTGATCATCTTCCATTCTACTGTCAGCTCGAGGTAGCGGAGGCTCAACTTCAGATTCATCAATATCTGAATCTATTACTGGAGCATCGTCATGATTTTCAACATTTGTGTTGAATTCTGGTGGCATACCTACAACAAATAAATATTGTATACTAAAAGTGTAATGAATAATAACATAACATTTTATTATAAAAAATATGGATTCCATTGACTCAACAATAACTCCATGAAAGAAGATGATTATACCATTTAAGATGGATCATAATTCTGAAACATGTTATAATTCCAAAACGGATCCATAACCTTCAAGTAAAAAAAAATACATAAATACGAGAAATAATTAGTTACAAATAATATAATAACTAATCCATTTGTCACAAATAATATCGTAAAAAATCAAATAGCTACAACTAATCAATCGTAACTAATCAATTTAGCAAATAAAGTTATACAAGTTTAAAATAAGTACCAACACAAATCGAGGAGGCAAAAAAAGCAGGTTCAACATCTTTCGATTTGAT
>RWGZ01001792.1:0-25015 GCA_009725065.1 Utricularia reniformis | reverse complement strand
TATGAATGGAGCTCAAAATTAAAAGAGGAAGGCACATTCCTTACAGACGAAGTGTAAAACTATATTAGATGACATGCATCTTCACCCTGATCATTGAAAGCGTTCACGCCTGTAGTTAAGAGTGGAAAGTTATGTATTAACCAAAAGAAGTTTTGGTAAATACACTTTACTTACCTTTTTGGCGATATTGTTAGAGAGCCAGTCCAGTCCCTCATAGAGGCCCTCTCCTGAAGTAGCGCAGGTGCTCTGAATATACCTAGAGATAGTGCAAAGAATAAGACTTTGAGGTGAAAGAAACACGGTGTCGGTTCGTATAAGGATGCTTACCAATGGCGCTGCCGGAGCGAGTGGAGGCCAAGTTTGTCTGTTATCTCAGCAGCGTTCATTGCATTAGGAAGATCTTGTTTATTAGCAAATACAAGCAGCACTGCATCTCTCAGTTCATCCTATAAGTAGAGAAAACTAATGATTCATGCATTGCACTCTTAAAGGGATCAAAGATTAGACGGGATTCACCTCGTTCAACATCCTATGCAGTTCATCTCTTGCCTCCACAACACGATCCCTGTCATTGCTATCAACCACAAATATGAGACCTTGAGTGTTTTGGAAGTAATGTCTCCACAATGGGCGGATCTGTAGATTGGAGAACATAAGGGAAATAATATTGGATGCTGAAATAGATCATAGAATTAAATTTCATACTTTGTCCTGACCACCGACATCCCACACTGTGAAGCTAATGTTCTTATACTCAACGGTCTCCACATTGAAACCTGCAGGGGGATAATCAGCCTCATTAGGACAAAAGATATAGTTGTTACTTTTCAAGGTAAATAGACATATACCAATGGTAGGAATGGTGGTGACAATTTCTCCAAGCTTCAGCTTGTACAGGATAGTTGTTTTACCAGCAGCATCAAGACCAACCATTAAAATGCGCATCTCCTTTTTGGCAAAAAGCCGGCTAAAGAGCTTCGTGAAAGTAAGCCCCATTTCCTACTTTTGGTCAAAGATCCTGCATATCATCACAGCCAAAATCAGTTCACATGGATCATGATAGTTCAGTTTTGTTTCTCGAGCAGATGTCTTGATATAGAAACACATATAAAGCTTTCAGCGGAAACACATTCATAAAGCTAGATGCTGAATCATAATTAGTTTGGGTTGCAAGCAAAATAGATAGCATAAAAATAAAATCTTACCAACAAATAAAGGAGATTCACATATGATCAATGCAATTAGGATAACTAAATCAAACAAATAGTAGAATGCAATTCCAAATTGTTAACGATATTCATATGCAACACTGCAATATTCTCCAAACAAATCTTCGGAACATGCAGCAATATACTTAAAAACGACATCCAAAACAATTTTAAAACTTGCAGGAACATCAATATTGGATCGAAAGCAAGAGATGCTAAATAATCAGATCAGAAAAAAAACAAAACAAACTTATAAGCGTAAGGACAAATCATCCGAGCTTAAAAGTCGCGACAAAACTCCAAATCAGGTCAACAAAACCTATGCGATTGTAAATCCAATAAAAAATCTACACAATAAATTCTGCAAGGCTCAAATCTCAAAGTCATACAACAAAATGACAAAATTTTAGATAAGAAACATCTAAAAGCAAGAAACATCGATCTGGAGAAATTACGTAGCCTTCAGATCGGACAAGGCGGAGAGCGTCGCAGGAACAAAAATACGCACCTGCTTAAGCACAACGCAGGTTAATGCGAGAGTTTGAAAATTGGAGTTGAAAATTGAAATATGGAAACACCCAACGTTAGTTAGATATTGCCACGTCATCACCACAAAACATAATTGGGCTTCTGTTCAATTACGGGCCAAAGGCACCTAAAAGCCCACTATAAAATGGAAGGGGAATAAAATATATTTCAACAATTAAATATAATTAATTTATTCAAAGCAGACAATTAAGATCCAGTTTTTTATAATGTAAATGGCTATGGGCTAGGGCTAGCTTGCCCCAATTACGAAAGGTCAAGGAAGACGAGGGAATCTTGAGAAATCTGGCTTTCTGCGTTCCAAGTAGGCATTCTTCCCTTCAGCGCCCTCCTCCGTCCCGTAGAACATAAGCGTGGCGTCTCCGGCGACCTGTTGAAGTCCGGCATGTCCGTCATCGACTGCATTAAAAGCAGATTTCAATACACGAATCGCCGTCGGGCTGTTCCTCAGTATCTCTCTACACCATTTAACTGTCTCCTCCTCCAGTTTCTCCACCTGCAAAACACAAAAAACCCATCTCGTATTTCATCATGAACTCTTCTTCTTCTTCTACCGCACAAAAAAGACGAATTTAACTTGCCGGCACGACGGTATTGACAAGCCCCATCTTTTCAGCTTCAGTAGCGTTATAGAACCTCGTCATAAACCACATCTCTTTCGCCTTTTTTGGTCCAATCTGTGAAAGCAAATGGGATTTTGATTTTGTTAATGATAAGAGTTAACTGGATGTGTTTTCACACTCACCAAACGAGCCATTATTGATACTCCATACCCTGCGTCAAAGCTTCCCACCTGAAGAACATCGTAAAAAATTGTTCATGCTTGCAGAAGAGATCATAGATAAGAAGAAGAAGAAGAAGAAGAAGACAAACCTTGGGCCCTGTTTGACCAAAGATTGCATTATCTGCAGCAATTGTGAAATCGCAGACCAAATGAAGAACATGACCACCTCCCACAGCGTACCCTGCAACCTTTTTCCAGCGCAAAAAATGGATCAACAATTGTAAGCAGTGATGTAAAATCTGAATGAATCTCACCATGGCGATGACTGGTTTGGGAAGACGACGAATTTGAACCTGCAAATGCATATATCACAAATACAATATAAACCCAACTCGCCATTATGTGAATTCTGATTGATATTTACGCGAGACCTGCAAATCCAAAACATTCAGGCGACCAAAGCTGTCATAATCAACGTAGCCTTGACTACCTCGTAAGGATTGATCACCGCCGCTGCAAAATGCAATCTTTCCCTGCAATAACTATATGCTTAAGGAATAGAAGTTTATTGTTTAGTAGAAAGGGAAAGAGGGAAGAACAAAAAGAGCAACTTTTCCGGTGAGAATTATCACTCCAATGGAATCATCATCCCTTGCATCGTTAAATGCGCGTATTAGCTCTTTCACAGTATGTGGCCGGAATGCGTTTCTCCTCTCCGGCCTATTAATGGTGATCTACGAACAAAGAATCTAAACAGCCTCATTATTGAGCAATACAGCACTGCATAATAAACAAAATTCGCAGACAAAATGCAAGTAAGATCGAGAATAACGAAATTGACCTTAGCAATTCCTTCTGATTTTTCATATATGATGTCAGTGAACGGTTTTCCTGTTTCATCGAGGGCCGGTTGCCAATCGGGAATATGAGTTGCGACTTCGCCGTGGACACGGTGGTAGGAATCGTCGATTTCTGAGGTGTTGCTGCAGCTTGAGAAGGCGAAGCCTCCGATATTCTTGTGGGCTTGAAGTGGAACAAGGTGGCCGGAGATGGAGGCCAATCTTCTGTTTATGGATTCAAGATTCTTACCCGCCATTAAGCTCCTGCTTGAGAGCTGGATCAATACAAGCTCATTGGCTAACGAGTAACAACCAGGTTTAAAGGTTTTAGTGCATCTACAATATACATGAGTTTATATATATACAAGAATATTTCATAAAATTATTCTTTTATAATGATCATTATTAATATTACTTCGTTTAGGATTTATCATACATATTTTTAATTTCAATGTTTAGTAAATACTACAAGTTCAATATTTTGTTTAAAAAAGAATAATAAAATCGTAAAATGTATAAAATATATTTAATTTTTATAATTATAACAAAATAAATATATTCGGTCATTTCAGATAACCAAAAAATTCAACATGAACTCATCAAAACTCATATATGGTAATATTTCCCAAATTCCCAAAATTTAGGTAAATTTGGAAAAAAATAAGTAGATAAGATGTGGTAAGTTGACCTGTACAACCTATATAACCTAGTTTTGACATTTAATTTTTTTAATTAGAAGTATAACTTATCTTATCATTTTGATAAAAAATGTTTGGCCTGGATCGAGTCTGCTCTAAAAATAGGTTTGTTGAGTTCATTACATCTTACGCGTTATATTATGCTTAAACGAATCTAGACAGATCATGAGTCACTCTGATGTGTCCATCAAACATCGAGTTTGAACTCAATTTTTTCAAATCAAGTTTAAATTAGTAATGAATCATACCTCGAACTTTTTAACTTATTGATATTCACGAGTAATCAAGTGAATGTTTCTAATTACTATACTAATTCGTAAGTAATTTGGTTCGTTCATTGAACAATAAATTTACCAAGTCATTGAATAGTTGTCATTCGGTGTGGAACAATTGTTGAAACGTTATTAATTTAATTTATTTTTTAAAAAATTATTATAAATATAAATTGTTTTTATTATTTTATAAGAATTCATTATAATTTAATATTATTTTTATAAAAAAACTCAATTGACTCATCCATCCTTCAATGGATGGATCAACCGTCCAAGTAGGGCTGTTACACGATCCGAACAATATGTGTTCGGCTCGTATGTGATCGTATTCACTCGTTCGAATAAAAATATGAACATTGTTCGAACATTATTTTTTGTTCGTTTATAATTTGAACGAACATGAACATTTCCGTGAACAAATGTGAACGTTCGTGAACAAATATATTATCTAAATTAATTTTTATTATAATATATTATTATAATATTTAAGTTTAAAAACATTTAAAAAACTCTAATTTTCACTCGTTAACTCTAATGATGGTTGAGAATCACTTCTCAACTCTTCATTGGATTCAAAATGCTGAAAAGAGAAGACATTTGATATTCTGCAAAACTCTCAAAATGTTAAATATGGAGCAAGACGAATGTCCATCACTGTCATTAAATCCTTTGGATGAAGTTATTATTTTTGATGATTTACCAATTTCTATATAAAATGGATATGAATTAGAACATGAAGAACCCTTTAGATGAATTTCACATAAATAGTTCAAACTTGTTCGAACAAATCGTACGAACAATGTTCGAACAAGTTATTCGAACGAACATGAACATTCAGTTAATAATTTTAACAATGTTCGAACATATTTTCACATTCGAATAAAATATGAACGAACATGAACACGTTCGAATAAAAATATGAACGAACATGAATACGGTGTGTTCGGTTCGTTCGGATCGAATAACAACCCTACGTCCAACACATGCGATTTGGGTTGAGTTTTGAATATATGACCATATCTTACCCATTTTGGTGACAATTTGTTGAGTTAACAATTTGAACAACAAATTCAAACTCATACTAACTTGACATGAACTTTGAATTGCCAATACATTTGAACTCGAATCCGACTTAATCAATTCAGAACCGAATTCGAATAAAAAATGCTCAAGTTCAGTTCATACTTCGTTTGCAATCCAATTTACATGCTACTTTATTTTATTAGATTAATCATCAACTTTTTTGGTGTGAATCTGAAAGAAAAAGCACGACAACTCCAAAACTACAATCCGCGTATATGATCTATTTAGAACAAAAAATATAAACACAATATCCGAATCCGAATCCGAATCCAAAGCCGACCACACTTAAAGAATTCTCATATTCTTACAAGGAGCAGGAATCATCGTCTCCGTGGATCTTATTGCTTGACGGTTTTCCGATCTGCATACACCCGACCGGTGGAACCGTCGGAGAAAATAGCTGCCCGAAAGTTTGCCAACAGAATGGATCAAACATGTGGTACTTTTGAGGCTGAGGAATCAGCTGAATGTTTCTCAGAGTTACATCAACACACGGAGAATGATCACTGCAAGCTAAGTGCACCGGTTTCACCGTGTAAGTTCCTCGAATGTTCTCGAAGTTGATCCCGGTGAGTGCCACAGCGGAGGATTGATTTGTACACTTGGTTTTATCGCAGTAGAATTGGTCGATCACGATAGGAAGTTGGACTTCTGAAACATGGATGTTTGAGAATTGAACTCCTTGTACTGAACCTGATCCTCCCTGTAGAAATCAAAAACCGAATATGGAATCGATCCCTTTTGAGTTTACTAACGAATGCAAACCGAATTTACCTGCCATGTCTTGATTCTTACACCGTTCATTGTGTTCTGCATATAGACATCACGTACTGTTATATTCGAAACACATGCTTTTGTGTTATCCCTACCGAGTCCACCGATGCTGATTCCATGTCCCGGTCCACAGTTTATGTTATGAATGTACACATTTGAGCATCCCGTTTGTATAGAAACACAATCATCCCCTGCAAATGAATGAAGAATCATAAGCTTCCCTTCATTGACAAGACAAAAAGAGTGTTTTTGTCCTCATTTCTATTACCACAGGAGATGTTAGAGGCGCGAATAAGAATCTCCTTAGAGTTCTGAAGATGAATGCCGTCGGTATTTGGGCTGTCACCGGGAGAAGTAACAGTGAAATTGTAAACTGAAACTCCGATGCAGTTATCGAACTTAAGATGGCACTGTGCGCTTCTTTTTATGGTTATCCCTGTCACAGTTACATTGAAGCTCCCGTAAAATCTAAGTGCCTGAGATTATTACAGAGATCATTAATCTCACAGAGAAAATTAACAGTAAACTGTAAAAAAGGTATGAAGTTCTTACAGTTGGTTTTATCTTCGGCATTTTTTGAATGATCTGAAAAGGGGAAGATTCAGTTAAGCAATAATCTGAATCGGAAAGAAATTAGGTTAAAGATGAAGGAATTGAATTAATTACCGGAATCGAAAGAAGTTTGGGGAAAGTGTTGTTTGTGGGGAATATGAGTTTGGATTGATCATCCAAAGGATCGTCGTCGAAAGGGGAGCTTTGCCACCAAACATCTCCGCTTCCGTCGATTGTTCCACTCCCTCTGATAGTTAATCCAACGAGCTTGGTGAAATCTAGCCATTGTAATAAACCGGAGCCCCACCGCACTGGGTTCGTCGGAGCAATTATCGTTCCGTCCAACTGCAGTGACACGGGATTGTAAACAGTCAAAGAGACAAAATCGCATAAAATAGACACAAAAATAGTTGGATAATCATACCTGGAAAACAATGTTATGTTGACAGTAGGGACCAGAAAAGGAAATGGGACCAACGAGGAAGACGAAGTTCGCCGGTATTTCAATCACAGAAGCTTCAATTTTACAGGCCTTGGCCCATGCATCCTGAAATGCCTATCCAAACGACGTCGTTTAATGAATATTGTGTAAAAATAATATCAGATAATTCTGCTAACCTTAGTGTCATCTGTTATTCCATCACCTTTAGCTCCAAAATTCAGCACATTGAAGACGGAAGGATCAGGTGTTTCAGTTCGCCGAGGAATGCCTGGCGGAGGCGGCGGCGAATTTGGGTTACTGCTGTGGTGATTAACGTGTCTTCCTTTTTTCTTCCACAGCGAAGCGGCGGCGCTCCGATGATGCAGGCGAACTTTTGTGCAGTTGGAAGAGTGGACATTATAGCAGCATACAAGGAGCAAAAGTAATGCAATACTGCTGAAGATGAAAGAATTCATTTGTTTTATTTTCCGGTGGAGAGCAAGTTTATCGGAGAAGACGAGAACGAGAGTGGCCTGGCCCCGGCGCTGGTTTATATAGGAAATTTTCCTGAGGTAAATTAGTCAAATAGCAGCCAAAAAATTGTTTGTCCTATAATCTACTTCACTAAAACATTTGTCAAATGACTCACATTCCTATTTTACACGTTAAATACCTTATAAAAGTACTATATTAATTAAAAATATATAATAAATTAAAATATAATATTAAAATATTAATAAAATATTATATCGGACGATACGGAAAATAACGAGTATTGATCGAATTGTAATTTAATTTATTTTATCAAGTATTTATGATTTATTTTACAATATAAATGTATCGATCGATATATCGGTCATACACCCCGAATCGAAACATATGTTTTAATATTGATCGATATGTGAAATACAAAGAGTAACCGGGTTACAGTGTCCGATACGGTCAATACATAAAATACCGAGGTTGTGTCGGTGTTTTGTCCGATACGTGAAATAAAAGTATTCTTTTTTTAATATAAAAATAATTTTGTAATCAATCGATATACCGGTTATACTAGTTACACGACTTGTATCCATACAAATCATTATTTCGCGTATTTTATTGACATACCCGAAAAAACCTAGAATCCGATCCAAAAACACGATACCGAGAGTTATCGGACAAAACACCGACACAACCTCGGTATTTTATGTATCGACCGTATCGGGCACTGTAACCCGGTTACTCCTTGTATTTCACATATCGATCAATATTAAAACATATGTTTCAATTCGGGGTGTATGACTGATATATCAATCGATACATTTATATTGTAAAATAAATCATAAATATTTGATAAAATAAATTAAATTACAACTCGGTCAATACCCGATATTTTCCGTGTCATCCGATATAATATTTTATCAATATTTTTATATTATATTTTAATTTATCATATATTTTTAATTAATATATTACTTTTATAGACCATTTAAAAGCTGTTTCCATTTCCATGTGGAACTTGGAACTTGTATTATTTTATTTTAATAGATTTTTAGAGTTTTTTTATACTAATACCAAAGTCATAAATAATGATTATCTAACAATGCTAATGGGAACAAATAATTAGATTTAATCATCATGAGCTACAAATCTAAATCCTTAATCATCATGAACAAATAACATGTGTGGGGGAAAATTACCACCCAAAAAGAATTGTCTCTATTCGAAATTAAAATGCAATAAAAATAAAATGTAAATGAAGAAATATATAAATACAAGATTTATAATTAGAAACCTAAAAATTAAAAAAAACCAAGTGTCTCATAAGTTTCGATGTGAATTCATTGTCACGAGAAGTACAAGGGGACGTAAGATATTCTCTGTGTGGATTGATTAGAATTGTATTAATAAGATTCATTATTTATATAGTATATACTATAATTTAAAAAATATCATGTCGAATATTATAAAATATTTTATTGTATATCTTTAACCGCCTTCCATATAGATTGTTAATAAGATATATCTCTATATTTTCTTTTATGTATGTAACCTACAAGAATTCGATCCAAATCCAATCATTTGCTAGAAATATATCATTACAATGATCACGATGGGTATCCTTGATGGGTCATATGAGAATCGCTCAAGTCAATTGACACTATCATCAATGCATGCACGATCATCTCTATGAGTGACTTTGATCAATCCCAATATAACCGATTAAGCCGATCGACATCATTGTTCCATGTTAACTTTTGCTTCGGTCAATCTTCCACGATCATCATTACTTGCCCCCTTCAGTACCTCTGATCGACCATCTGAATCTTCCGGATAAGTAGTTGCTCACCCGATCGATCATACCTACCAATTAGATTATTTGGTTATCAGTCAACCTTAATTTCTAACAACATGTGTTGTCTATGGTGTTGGAGATTAAACACGTGTGCGAACAACCTCGATGGATTAAGTAGAACCTTATAATTAAAGCAAAGAGAAAACAACGACACAAGAAATTTAACGTGGAAACCTGAAATGGAAAAACTACATGACATACATACACATGTAAATTCACTATCACTTGAGAAGATTACAACACATACACAAGAAGAGTAAACTCGGAATACAAGAATATTGAAATACATAACAATAAATCCTAAGACCTCTTTATATAGATGTGGTGGTTAGATAATTAATATAACTAAAAAATATTCATAATATTTGATCATATCTCTATATATGATTATCCATGATCAAATCATATATATGCATATATATATACTGATTTGATATGATCTTATTTCCTTCAATATCTCATTCCATAACTGAAGATATCTTAGACCAGTGGGCTCTATCATATCTTAGTTCAATCCTCGACCAATTGCCTCCATTTCATATTTTCGGATCACGTGCTTCGATCCCTTTGTCACATTCGGTATTGCATACTTCGGTCTTTGATCGAGTGGTATCAATAACAACAATTCCATCTTTCATGTGTGCCCCGATCGACTACATTGTCAATTATCATCAAAGTGTGACTGATCGATAACAATACCGATCTCTACACTTAATATATGAGACATTTTTGCTTCGATTCTCTAATTGTATGAATTATTAGGATTTTACAAACAAGGTCTGTTTTATGGTCACATGATTCTTCAACTGCTCTCTTCACGGGCTTCCATTTTGTCTTGTCTAAATGGATCATTCCCCTCAATCAATTTCCTTTTTATTTATATATATTCCAATATTCCAGGTACATATTTATTAATTTGAGTTTCATCTGACAAGTCCTTGTACCATTCCCAACACTGTAACAAGGCTCATCTAATAAATAAACATTTATTTTATTAAATAAGCACAATGATTTGATATGTCATTGTGCTTTGATTTTGTTCGTTTGCTTGTCTGAGGTCTTGACGGGCATCCTTCAGGACCACGGCACTTTTGTATAACATAGCTTCATTTCTAAGCATATCCACAAATTTGCTTAAATTATAACACATAAGTATCCACGGATATAAAGAGAAGATTATACCGTAAAATATTTGAACAAATTATTTACTATGATATTCATTCCATCATATAAACTAATTTAAATTTCATCATAAATCTAAGGTGGGATAATTTGATATTTCAAATTGAAATAAACCGAACTTTCCAGTATTAATAATAAGGATTTGAATGACCGGCTCAAATGCTATGTTGAAATTATAAAATTTGGTAGAAATATTAACGAAAATGTGCTATAAGGGAAGAGACCACACAGTTTTTAGTATAGTATCAATTTACTTTAAAAAAACAATCCAAATTTCATTGATATTTCAACAAAATTGTTCACATAAGTATCAATCTAATTCTACAATCTCCAAAAGTTGAAACATTTTCGAGTTGATCGCTCCTAATGCTAAACTAATTAGGAACTAGAGTTCATCACTCAAACACTCAAAAAAGAGTTGGGAAACTGATTGCAAGAAATGCATAGCTTCTTCACAATCATGAAAATCTATCTCACAACATTATCACGAATAAACTGCTCCAACTGAGAAATGTCACCTGTTAAACCCGAAGATTCACCTGATGTCACTTTGTTGTTGCACTGAGAGAAGGTGAAAGCTTCTCCAGTGACTCCAAGGCTGTACTCATCATTGATATCTGCTGAAGAAAGTGTTGTCCTTGATGCCCGCAACTTATCGCTGAACCAAAAGGAGTGAGTGAATCAAATGTATATATATCATAAATCGATTTGCAACGAATGAACGGCTACTTTTGTTGAAATATGAATAAATATCCTACATCTGAATTAAAATGTTGATTGAATTCGTTTATAAGACAGATTCTAGACCATTATATTTGACTTGTTCAAGTCTTTTATAGTGTGATATTTTCTCTTTTATATGCTATATATGATCACACTCACCACATGAAATTGACCCGACTCTATAGACCTAACAACCTTGACAGGGGTTAGTCCGGCTTAATGAAACTAATCGTTTGGTAGTCCAACTCTTTAAATTATAAAGTCCAAATTATCAAGTGATTGGATTTGAGAGAGTGTACTGAAATATGTATAAATGTCTCATATCTATGTGGATTTGATTTATTTATTTTATAAGAGGGATTGTGAACCATTATAATTAACTTGTTCAAGTTTTTTATAGTATAGTCTCTTTCCTCTTATACGTTATATCCGAGCACACCCCCCACGTGACTCTAGAAATCTAATGATTTTTAAGCTTGTGAAGAGCAAATTGTATACTAAAGTGTAATGGAATCTCACATTTCCTTTTCCAGCTGCCTTTTGATGAAATCTGTTGAATGTGCAGTAACTTTATCCACCTTGTTACACAGTAGAAGCACTGGGATCTTTTTCTTCACTACCACTCCCTTCGTCAATATATCATAGAGATATCTATACCACAAAATGAAAATCATGAAACTTTGCACCAATATGAACTAATTTGTATATGTAAACATACTCTGAAACACTGCGAATATTTGGTAGAAACTCCACAGCATCTACCACAAAAACTATGCCTGCTGCTTGACTCAAAAATTCATCTAGTTTAGGTCGAAGTCTTGAATGACCAGGAACATCAACAATGTGAACTGGTTTTATTTTTCCTTTCTGAACAAAACACAAACAAGAACATGATCCACTCCATTAAAACACTGAAAAGAGATAGATTTCCAACTGCAATGAGTAACAAATAGCGCTTATAAACATATATAATCCATTAAATTAAGCACCTTAGTAGTTTCAGAGTGCAAGATGAATGTTCCTTCATTGTGTTCCATGGACGTCACGGTACCTTGATGGGATGAACCATCTCGAAGCTAAAATAAACAAAAAGTGACATTTTGTCGTCAGAAACTTAAAACTACAACAACTTCATGAGTTCTGGATACTTGTTTGATTCTAACCGTGTAAAAGAGAACAGTTTTGCCACTTCCACTAAGTCCAGTAAGCAAAATGGTATCAGAGGATTTACGCTTGAAAAGATGAACTGTGAAGGCAAGTTCATCAAAATAATTGTGAAGAAAAGATAAAACCGATAAATAGGAAATATGTTGCGGTAAAGAAAGAAATCACTATCACCCTATATTCTCATTGGGTATTTCAAAACAATGTAAACCCTAGACAACTCTTGACTACACAAGCGCAAAAATAAGCCTTTACAGAGACGAAACTCACTTATTAAGAAGAAAACGAACGTGAATAAGATTACACCGGTAGCTACATAAAGCTGCGTAGGGGGGATTCTCTGAACAATTTCCTTCGCCTCATTCAAGTAATTCTCCAAATGAATCTTCAATTCTTCAATTTTCTCTTTATCCATCAGAAAAAAACAAGAATTTGCTGCAGAAAATTGCAAATGACGCGTTGCCTAAAAAAGAGCCCGATCTCACTTGGTCGGACTCCGGCTTTTTCCGACGCTGTTTCCGAACTTCCAAGGAAGCGGTGATCGCGATACTCGAGAACAATTATAATACCGATGTATAGAAAGTTCCCAAATTGGCCCACAAAATACCAATTATAACAGATAGCCCCCTTAACTATAGCATATACAAATTATTGCTCCATATTTAGAGAAATAACAATTTCGGCCCGCGTATATAAACCTCTATATTTTATAATTTTCTGCAATTTTCCTCACAAGCATTTTGACTATTTCAGATTGACTTGAAATTCTGAGATTTCATATTCTGTTGAATTTTAATGGGGAGCCCACTCTAGGATTTCACAGTTTGCTGATTTAAGTAGTTGGGATCTCCCTTGAATACCAGAATTTTATCTGTCTCTCTACACGCACTCATTTAACGCTAAAGGTCTGAGCTTTCTACCGTCGTTGATATTCTCAGCATTCTTTCGGTAAAATTGGATTCATGATCCACTGTGATTCTGAATACGTTAAGGGTTCTTGAAAAAAATTAATGGATCAGGGCTGTTGAATTATCTTATGATTTGATGATTTGAAACAAGGTTTTTGAGGAGATGGCGAGGAAGAAGATCCGAGAGTATGATTCCAAGAGACTGCTGAAAGAGCATTTCAAGAGGATTTCTGGGTCCGAATTGGAAATCAAATCTGCTCAAGTAAGATCGCATTTTTTAGTAATATGTTCTTCGTGCCTGGATAAAACAGTAATATAATGATGCTTGCATTTGACCTAATTCATATCTAACATGAATTGGAACCATGATTCTTAAAAAAACTATAAAGAATCAGATCACAAGCTTCAAGCCCTGATCATATCTTTCTCATTCCAGGTCACTGAATCCACAGATCTCAAAGAACTAGTTGACAGTGAGCCATGGCTATCATCAACAAAACTAGTTGTCAAACCAGATATGCTATTTGGGAAACGTGGGAAAAGTGGTCTTGTTGCATTGAACCTTGATTTAGCCGGGGTTTCTGCATTCGTAAAGGAACGCCTCGGCAAAGAGGCAATTGCCAAACCTCCTTCTATGCAGCTCACTTTTAATGCTTGAGATGTTTTTGTTTGTGNGTAGAAACTCCACAGCATCTACCACAAAAACTATGCCTGCTGCTTGACTCAAAAACTCATCTAGTTTAGGTCGAAGTCTTGAATGACCAGGAACATCAACAATGTGAACTGGTTTTATTTTTCCTTTCTGAACAAAACACAAACAAGAACATGATCCACTCCATTAAAACACTGAAAAGAGATAGATTTCCAACTGCAATGAGTAACAAATAGCGCTTATAAACATATATAATCCATTAAATTAAGCACCTTAGTAGTTTCAGAGTGCAAGATGAATGTTCCTTCATTGTGTTCCATGGACGTCACGGTACCTTGATGGGATGAACCATCTCGAAGCTAAAATAAACAAAAAGTGACATTTTGTCGTCAGAAACTTAAAACTACAACAACTTCATGAGTTCTGGATACTTGTTTGATTCTAACCGTGTAAAATAGAACAGTTTTGCCACTTCCACTAAGTCCAGTAAGCAAAATGGTATCAGAGGATTTACGCTTGAACAGATGAACTGTGAAGGCAAGTTCATCAAAATAATTGTGAAGAAAAGATAAAACCGATAAATAGGAAATATGCTGCGGTAAAGAAAGAAATCACTATCACCCTATATTCTCATTGGGTATTTCAAAACAATGTAAACCCTAGACAACTCTTGACTACACAAGCGCAAAAATAAGCCTTTACAGAGACGAAACTCACTTATTAAGAAGAAAACGAACGTGAATAAGATTACACCGGTAGCTACATAAAGCTGCGTAGGGGGGATTCTCTGAACAATTTCCTTCGCCTCATTCAAGTAATTCTCCAAATGAATCTTCAATTCTTCAATTTTCGCTTTATCCATCAGAAAAAAACAAGAATTTGCTGCAGAAAATTGCAAATGACGCGTTGCCTAAAAAAGAGCCCGATCTCACTTGGTCGGACTCCGGCTTTTTCCGACGCTGTTTCCGAACTTCCAAGGAAGCGGTGATCGCGATACTCGAGAACAATTATAATACCGATGTATAGAAAGTTCCCAAATTGGCCCACAAAATACCAATTATAACAGATAGCCCCCTTAACTATAGCATATACAAATTATTGCTCCATATTTAGAGAAATAACAATTTCGGCCCGCGTATATAAACCTCTATATTTTATAATTTTCTGCAATTTTCCTCACAAGCATTTTGACTATTTCAGATTGACTTGAAATTCTGAGATTTCATATTCTGTTGAATTTTAATGGGGAGCCCACTCTAGGATTTCACAGTTTGCTGATTTAAGTAGTTGGGATCTCCCTTGAGTACCAGAATTTTATCTGTCTCTCTACACGCACTCATTTAACGCTAAAGGTCTGAGCTTTCTACCGTCGTTGATATTCTCAGCATTCTTTCGGTAAAATTGGATTCATGATCCACTGTGATTCTGAATACGTTAAGGGTTCTTGAAAAAAATTAATGGATCAGGGCTGTTGAATTATCTTATGATTTGATGATTTGAAACAAGGTTTTTGAGGAGATGGCGAGGAAGAAGATCCGAGAGTATGATTCCAAGAGACTGCTGAAAGAGCATTTCAAGAGGATTTCTGGGTCCGAATTGGAAATCAAATCTGCTCAAGTAAGATCGCATTTTTAGTAATATGTTCTTCGTGCCTGGATAAAACAGTAATATAATGATGCTTGCATTTGACCTAATTCATATCTAACATGAATTGGAACCATGATTCTTAAAAAAACTATAAAGAAACAGATCACAAGCTTGAAGTCCTGATCATCTTTCTTATTCCAGGTCACTGAAACCACAGATCTCAAAGAACTAGTTGACAGTGAGCCATGGCTATCATCAACAAAACTAGTTGTCAAACCAGATATGCTATTTGGGAAACGTGGGAAATGTGGTCTTGTTGCATTGAACCTTGATTTAGCCGGGGTTTCTGCATTCGTAAAGGAACGCCTCGGCAAAGAGGCAATTGCCAAACCTCCTTCTATGCAGCTCACTTTTAATGCTTGAGATGTTTTTGTTTGTGTTTATTTCTGTATGCACAGGTGGAGATTGGACTATGCAGAGGACCCATTACCACATTCATTGTAGAACCTTTTGTTCCTCATAATGAAGAGTTTTATCTAAATATTGTCTCTGAGAGACTTGGTTGCAGTATCAGCTTCTCTGAATGTGGAGGAATTGAAATTGAAGAGAACTGGGACAAGGTACTTTTTCATTTTCACTTGTTTTATGTACACACTTTTGTTTGAACAAAAAGTTCATTAATACGAGAATAACAAACCAAACGATACACTAATCGTTATGCCGATTCACAAATTCAATCTTTTCAGGTCAAAACTATATTTTTGCCTACAAATATCACATTGACATCAGAAGCATGTTCTCCACTTGTGGCATCTCTCCCTTTGGAGGTTAGTATACTCCCTTTCTACATATATCAATAAGTTCGGTAGCAAATTTTCGGAGAAACTTCTTCTCTAACACTTTTTTTGAACTGTAATGTTATTCATATATATGTTACCTTATGAATAACACATTCTTAAGGTACAAAAACCGAAAATCGCATGATATTTATATAGTTGCGTTTTTTATTGCTGTGCCCTAACCATTGAGTTCTCTTATACTTATGCAACAGATAAAGCATGTAATTGAGGATTTTATAAAGGCTGTCTTTGGTGTATTTTTGGGTATGTGAATAAACTTGTGGCCTAATGTAATCAAGAGTTATGTGACACAATTTGTTTGTCCTAGATTTGGATTTTACATTCCTTGAAATGAATCCTTTCACTTTAGTCGATGAAAAGCCGTATCCTTTAGACATGCGAGGTGAGCTTGACGACACTGCAGCATTCAAGAACTTCAACAAGTAATATTAATTTCATCTGCTTCCATTTTACTTGATCAAATTAACCACATGAAGCTTTTGATCCAGATGGGGGGACATTGAATTCCCACTTCCCTTTGGACGCGTAATGTCCCCTTCCGAAGGCTTCATTCATCGACTCGATGAAAAGGTCCATTTCTGTACGTAAAATAGATGCTTCCCAGTTTATAAACATAAAGTTCTTACATTGCTGCTTATATTCAGACCAGTGCTTCTCTCAAGTTCACCGTCTTGAACCCGAAAGGCCGAATTTGGACAATGGTTGCTGGAGGCGGAGCAAGTGTGATCTATGCAGATACAGTTTGTTTTTCAGCTTCTTCTTCATATTTAACCAAACTATGTGAAATTTCAGTTTCATAGATATAGCATTTCAGGTAGGAGATTTGGGATATGCTTCTGAGCTAGGAAACTACACCGAATATAGCGGAGCTCCGAACGAAGACGAGGTTTTTCACTACGCTCGTGTCGTGATTGATGTAAGGGTCATTTACACTGTGTTCTTCGATGCAGAAACGAGTGACGTTTTGTTTTTACAGTGTGCAACCGCAGATCCGGATGGCCGGACGAGGGCATTAGTGATCGGTGGTGGCATTGCTAACTTTACTGATGTTGCTGCTACATTCAATGGCATTATTCGAGCTCTGAAAGAGAAAGTACAGTGACAAATGACAAATGACAAATGACAAATCCACTCTTACAATATAATATATTCATGAAACCATTGAAGTTTTTACCCTGTTTTTTCTCTGTGAACAAGGAATCTAAGCTTAAAGCAGCTAGGATGCATTTGTATGTCAGAAGAGGAGGTCCCAATTATCAAAAAGGACTTGCAAGAATGAGAATTCTTGCTGAAGAAATCGGCATTCCAATCGAGGTAAAACGTATGATTCCATGTTTCGATGTTCGNGATGCTTCCCAGTTTATAAACATAAAGTTCTTACATTGCTGCTTATATTCAGACCAGTTCTTCTCTCAAGTTCACCGTCTTGAACCCGAAAGGCCGAATTTGGACAATGGTTGCTGGAGGCGGAGCAAGTGTGATCTATGCAGATACAGTTTGTTTTTCAGCTTCTTCTTCATATTTAACCAAACTATGTGAAATTTCAGTTTCATAGATATAGCATTTCAGGTAGGAGATTTGGGATATGCTTCTGAGCTAGGAAACTACACCGAATATAGCGGAGCTCCGAACGAAGACGAGGTTTTTCACTACGCTCGTGTCGTGATTGATGTAAGGGTCATTTACACTGTGTTCTTCGATGCAGAAACGAGTGACGTTTTGTTTTTACAGTGTGCAACCGCATTAGTGATAGGTGGTGGCATTGCTAACTTTACCAATGTTGCTGCAACATTCAACGGCATTATTCGAACTCTGAAAGAGAAAGTACAGTGACAAATGATAAATCCACTCTTACAATATAATATATTCATGAAACCATTGAAGTTTTTACCCTTTTTTTTTTCTGTGACAAGGAATCTAAGCTTAAAGCAGCTAGGATGCATTTGTATGTCAGAAGAGGAGGTCCCAATTATCAAAAGGGACTTGCAAGAATGAGAATTCTTGCTGAAGAAATCGGCATTCCAATCGAGGTAAAACGCATGATTCCATGTTTCGATGTTCGTCTTTGCCCGTCTTAAGGTTTTTTTCATGATATCGAAGGTGTACGGACCTGAGGCAACCATGACTGGAATTTGCAAACAAGCTATTGAGTGCATCAGTGCAGCAGCATGAATCTGAGTTCTGGTTTTTTAGCTCGGTAGATAATAATGATCTTGTCACAACTTCAAACTCTTTCTTGTTGGACCATTTGAATGTAGAAAAGTTTTGATTTTTCCCAGGAAGAGCCCTCGACACCGATATTGCAGCCTTGTGTTGCACAAATTGAAGAAAGCAAGATAACTAGGAAAATCGAACCTCTTCTCCTATCGGTAACCAAGCACAGATTTTTCGAGCCAAAATAAGCTGCAACCAAGTTTACGCAAAAGAATCACTAATCATGATCAATACGTAATGGATTCATATTCGAAGATTTCATTATAAATCATCCAAAATCCATAAAAAAAGCTCCCTCCGAACAAACATTATGTACCTTGCATTCTGTATGGTGAAAAATCCAACCAATCGATATCGTACAAGGCGAGTGTAATGATGATATTTCTCATTCTTTTGAGTAACAAAAGCGATGCTCTTTACATGTTGCCTAAGAGGAAAGTGAAGTCTGATTTGGAAGAGTTGATAAATTCTTTTACAGCACCAGTAGCAATTTTTCTTCTCAATTTATTCCATCTGTTTTCTCTTGTCGGGAGGCATGTCTCGGTCACTGATTCGGACAATGGAAAAGGAGGAACAACGCCACCGGCAAGTGCTCCGTTAAATATTTCAAAATCTGTATCATATTCGGTAACTTTCCTTTGATATACATACAGATCAGAAGCCATGGGAATAATTCCCTCAATTTGTTCTTGAAATCCATCATTTCTGCAACTTAAAGCATCCCAAAACTCAGATTTCTCATCACCCTCTCGAACTATTAAAACGGGACCTTTAAATCGCTCATAACGAATAACTTGAGATGCAGTTACTGATGCATTATCAGACATAACAGAAGTGCAATGCTTACCAATCCATATGTATAAAGTTGAAGGGATTTGAATAATGAAAGCACCACGAGAGTCGAGACGATTCGAACCTGGTTCAGATAGCATTTTTGGAACAAGATGAAGAGGATCATATGGTGAATGTGGTGCAATTTGATACATTCTAAGAGCAGAAGCCGGGCTCGGAGGCAGCGCATGAACACGCTTTTGGCATTGTAATAGTTGACAAGCAAATCCCAAATTTGGATCTGTAACTCCTCTAGCTGCTTTAACTTGATCCAAAGCATCATCAAAATTCTGGCCTTTTTTCCACATAAGATAAGCTATTACCAAAGAATTTGATCTTGATACACCTTGACAACAATGAACAAGAACACGACCATTTTGTTCATGAACATCTTCGAAATAATCGAAAACATCGTAAAGAATGCTTGTAATATCTTCTGATGGGCAATCCTGCAGCCAAAGAGTTTTATACACTAACTCATGTTTAAAATACTCAGGGCAAGCAAATCCTACACAGTTTAGAACATGAGTGATTCCATTTTGTCTTAGAATTTCACGATTCTTGGCGATTGCATCACTTCCCAAATAGATATGATCCAATATTCTAGAACACTCCATGTTGAAAAACGCGAGTTTGTCTTTACGAAATTCAAATTCTTTTGAATGATAATCAATAGTTGATTTCTCACGTGGTGTTACAGATCCTGATATTGCACTAGAAAAATGGGAATTTTTCCATACGCCGAGATCATCTGAACCTGCTTTAGGCCATTCTTCAATGCTTGATCTCACAATAGAAAGTGGCTGAAGAGGCGGTAAACAAGCCCTCGCTTTAGTATTCCATCTTCCACCTGAACCGCGATCCTTGTCTTCTCCACTAATCATTTCAAACCAAAATCGAAACAAAGCCCTCAATAAAAGAATCAGATTTGAACAAAACCCATAATCCCAGAGATTCAACAAGAAAAAACCCAACAAACCCTATTCACCTTCTAACCAGAAGTAACAGAAAAAACCCAACAAACCCACCCAGATTAGGACACTCCCCTCCGTTTACAATCGCAATCAACTGGGCACTTAGTCGAACAAGAACAAGAAAAAAGGCTAAAAACAGGGGGATTTTGGTGTTGTTAATGTAGGAAAGTTTGGAGGAGAGTAGTGACAAAGAAGAGAAAGGCTGAACAAAGTTGACAGATTTGTCGATCTCCAACAGACTTGGTCAAACTGCCACCTAACTAATATCTATACATTATTTAATTTAGTCATAAGAAATGTATGCTTCTTCATTGCTTTCAAATTCAATTTTCAAATTTTTGAAATGGTTTCTTCTAATTGTAATGTGGGGTATGGTATCAAGAGCTTCATTTGTAGTTATACCAGCACAAAATCGCATCTTGAGTTTTGTATGCCCAAATTTTATATTTTTTAGTCAAGAAATTATTAGAATCTAATTTATGTATAATTTGAGATAAAATCTATGAATAATAATTAGGTCAAAATCAATCTAAATCATAATGGTTGAATTTGGGAGTAGTTGTTCAATTTGGAAGTGCTATTTACATATAATAATAAGTTCGAAAATCCTTTTATTAATTTAGAGTATATGTCAAGTGGCCATAGAAGCTAACCACTTTTCATTGTTGAAGTTTGACACGCATATGACTTGCCCCAAACAACAATCGGGTTTTCTATCAGCATTATTAGACAAAAAATGGAGTCCTACAATAATTTTATAGCTTTAACAAACGATAGATAATAGAGATGATGTGAGATGAAGGGTAAAATGAGCATTTTACAAATACATTCAGATCAACATTGAGTTAAATAAAATACACTTACAGGAACGTAATTATTAATGATATTTGATTAATATGAAAAATAATTGGACAATATACCGCCCTTCCAAACAAAACCATAATCTCAAAGTGAAAATGTTAAAACTAATATCTATAATTTGTAATTTTGACTAAAATCAATTCTCAAAGTATTCAATTTAACATAGATATCTTAAGCCAAAATCAAAATTGAGGGCAAAATTCAGCCACTTTGTGAAATGATTCACCAAATAATACAGAGTTAAAAATGTTAAATTTTGAGAACCAAATTTATCAAAACTACGGGACGCCATTTTACCTGGAGCTATGAGAAACAGAATCCATTGACAATCACGGTGGCATACTTCTCCTTACGGGGAGAGAAGGCTGGAGAGTCTGCAAAACTAAGCATTCTTTGCAACTGTATTAATACGAGCTCAAATATGCATTTATCCACGACAGTATGCATTCTTTCTCACAGATAATTGCATATGATTGGACAAAAACAGTACATGCGATCCAACAAGTCAAGATTGTAGATAGCACAAGATCTGGAAAGAAAACTAGCATCCTGACTGAGATAAACACAAGTTTCCTGGGCAATTTCATGCTTTAAAATAAGAACTACATTGTACTAATTCAAATAAAACTGGATAAATCAAATTAAAATACATCTCAAATATACGAAATGTTTTTAGATGGAAATTTGAATATACCACAGCACCGCATTTCATTGTAAATAGCTTCAACCAGCTTTGGAACATCACTCTTCCATGGAATCTCCACCATCAATTACCTCTACTACTTCTCTTAGCGGGGTGATCTTTGTAAACAATACCTCTGCGAAAACCACAACACAAAAAACAATAATTGGGAAAACCAAATTAGAGCTTTAATCATTAATAAAAATTTACCAGTCTTTTTAGAAAAAGAGTAACCCTTCTCGCTGACGTAAGTACGAGGGTTAGGCGACATATAATTTCTCAAGTACTCTTGCTTTCCCTGGAACAAATTTCAGCATTTCTCAGAAAAGCTAGTCTGTATTCCTCTTGAAAATATATATTTACCAACATTGAAGACATTAGACACTGCAGAGCCTAACCTTTGTTATGACACAGATGTCAACATTGCTTCCACTTCCCAAGTCATTAAATATTCCAGAGCATATTGCTTCCGCAACTAGTTTTATCCCTTCGTCTTTCTACGAAAACAGTAACATAATAAAATAAAAAATACCTTCATGAGTTATTGATCTGTTGATCAACAGGAAAAATAAACTTACACCAAGTCCTTCACGATATTTTGATTCAAAAACAGACATTGCTGCCAGGGATCCAGAACCCATAGTTGCAAATGGCAGTGTGTCAGTAGAACCATGTGGATATATCTGAGAAAGTATCATTAAACATGGAAAATACTACACAATGTAAACAAATAAATGAGTTTACTTGAACAAGAAAAACTCACCGTGTGCAAATGAGGACCAGTCAAATCTACACCACCAAGTACCAAGGCAGCTGATACATAGCCTTGATGACTGGATCGTGGATAAGAAACTTAATGCCATCTTTAAAACAATTCAAACATTATACCTCATAAATAACAAACGAACAAAGCACCTGAAAAGATGGGACTTCAGAAGAGTCAGAGCTGTCACAACCCTGGACTCACGACCAGTATGGAATCGGTGAAGCTTCAGCTGAGAGCTCACCATGTCTAGTAAAGTCATCATACCACCAAATAATCAAACAGTTAATTGCAGGGGAAGTAACTCAGAGACAAATAAAAGAATTATGAAAAATAAGACAACATCACCTGTAACAGCCTCTGTATCGGCAGCAGTCCCAGCACCACAGCAATATATATTAGGAGCCATATAGTGAATCTTCTCACAGTTTTTATCAGCAACAATGGGGCCTTCGGTAGCCCGTGTGTCTGCTCCGAGTATTACCCCATCCTAAAGAATATATATTTGACAATACAAAGGTTCACGCTCATACACACTACAAATAGGTCAGTAAAATACTCTGTTTAAGTTTCTGAAGGAATTTACGCTTCTTGCAGGATACGAAAAGAGAAAATAACATTTCAATCCATGAAAAGGGAATCCGGAACTAAAAAATAATTAAACGACACACAAAGAGTATGAATTAATTTTAGCCCATCAAGAAACTAGGAAATTACAAACAAACGAACTAAAAAATCCATCCGTATAAGCAAAAACCCTATCCAACAAGCAAACACAAAGTCACGTTAATAATTGAGGAAAACGTTAAGAGATTCAAAATGCACCTCGAAAATCAACCCAACAATTGTTGTCCCGGTTTTGAGGAAGGATTGTTCCTTCAGGCCCCTTTTCTCAAGCATCTTATTCCTCCTGCAAAGATCGAAAGAAAACCCACCCTTAGGCGGCATCGTAACGGTCATTTTTGCAATCTCAAAAGGTAATTCTTCAGAAATCGATTCCGTTTGCTGAATGAAAATCCAATAAGAATACTAAAACGACAGTGAACTTGGAGAAGAAGAAAACAGCGTACTGGCCCCGAAGAAAGCCGGGCTAGGCTATACCCAATATCCTATGGGCCGATACTCTAAAGGAAATAAAATAAGGAAAATTGGACATTAACAATAATGGGCCTATATTTGGGCCTTTATGTTTTAATTAGCCTGGGCGAAAGCCCAAAGTTTTGTTATCTCGTTGTTCGTAACCAATAACTGTTTAATTAGTCAGAGGACTCAGGGTTTCTGCGTTTTTGTTTATTTCCGTTTCAAAACCTACATTCTCCACCGGCAATGGCGTCGCCGTCTGCCCGAGAGTTCGCCGCCGATTCGATATCAGCATCTGGAAAGGCTTCAGAAAGGCTTAGTCTTACAAATTTGCAATCTAAAATTAAATCTGACCCGGAGGGCTATACCTCGGAGCTGAGACTTATTTATAGTCAATTTCTCTCATCTCTAGAATTGTTTCAACAGCAGGCTGCATTGAACTTTACCTCTCTCAGTGGAATACCCGCTGACTTAACCGTCTCCAAGGATTTAGGTGATCGGGCTATGTTTTTAGCCCACGTTACTGCGTTTTATCGGAAAGAGTTGGCCAGTTTTCCAACTGAATTGCTCCGATTTCTTGAAACATCGGCGAGGAGTATTCCATCTGGGCTCAGACTGCATGCAACGCAAGCTTTGATACTCTTGATTAACCGAAAGGTTAGTCTTTTGATGTTTCATAGATAGATCCTTGTTGCAATGTCCTTGCGTGTGAAGAGTCATTAATGCCCTGTCTCCAAGCGTTGATGCTTGCTTTATTTTCTAGAGCCAACAACTCAGCCGAAAAATATGATTTAAATTTGTATGATATAAATTAAGGATTTTTTTCATTAAACATATCATGTTTTTCGGTATTTATATGATCAATTAACTATGCCGATCTAATTTTCTGGGCCTTGCATTATCCTTACTGATTCCTAGTGTTACAGATAATCGAAATGTCAGAGACACTTGAAGTATTCATGGAGATTCAGACGCTAGGGGATAGACAGTTGAAGAATTTGGCTTTCTCTCATGTTATTCATTCTATAAGGCGTATGAACCAGAAGCATAAAAATGATCCGAGGAACAAGGCGCTTCAG
>RWGZ01001791.1:641373-698077 GCA_009725065.1 Utricularia reniformis | reverse complement strand
AATTATTAAGCCCAGAAAAACTCAAAGTTAAGTTAAGAAGACCGTTCGGTCCGGGTTATGCTTGAACCCCGATCTTATACTTAGCAGAAATGTTTTATTGAAGGAATGGAGTTTACAGAAGCAAATACAGAAAGGAAGGGACTTGAGAATTGGAGATCTAGTCTATTTGTCAATCTTCATTGTCTGCTCCTCCATACTTCTCTGCGATCCATGCCTTGAGATCTTCTATCTTTTTCCCCATCTCCTCAACTATCTCATTGACCGATCTCTCCATCAGGTCAAAAATGAGATAGTTGGGATCATTTTCCAATGGGGGTTCATCTAGCTCGGGGATCTCACGGAAGCTTCCATCCTTGGTTAGGGGGTCGATCGTCTCTCAACGCTCATCTTCGGGATCTAGACCAAATTTGCTGATCATTTGGTCTTTCATGTTATCCATGTATTGAGAGACGTTTGGTCAATAAACGTTTGTCGCTAATGCAAACATCAGCGGTGATCGGGTACCGGGTACATTTAAGTGGGCAAGGCCCAACTTAAGTGAGCCGGAAGGCCCATGTAAATTAACCAGCCCAAATGGCCCATTATAATTGCAGGACAGAAGATGGACTTGGCCATAACAAGGAATGCATGGAGTCAGTTAACAGATCGGTCTAGACTATTACAGCCCACGCTTTCCACGCTTCGGGCCTCTGCATGTGTTCCATGCTTCGGTCCTCTCCACGTGTTCCACGCTTCGGTCCAAGCCACGTTTTACGTCGTTCGACAACAACCTCTAACAAACCTGTCAGAGGCGGTTACGCGATGTGGATCACACACGATCTCAACCTTATAAATACTGAGCTTGACGATAGAAAAGAAAAGACTATTTGGACGCACAAGAACATGTCGTTACCCTACTGGATTTCTTACTGTTTTCTTATACTTAGTCATTTTCTTAAGCCTCTGTCGTCTCTTGTAATGAACTCATGTTTTATTAGTGAAACAGCTAAGAGCTTTTCTTGCTCTTAGCAAATGGTTTTTTCCCCATTTCCCGGGGTTTTCTACTCTAAATTGTTTTGCCTACTACTTTTCTTGATTACTTAATCGTTTCCTCACCATTAAACAAATTAAAACCTAGTTCGTTCTTTACCGAACCAGACGACTGTTGATATCTCCTAAAAAGGAACACAACAGTTTGGCGCCGTCCGTGGGAACAATTTTATAATCTCATTTGAGGTATTTACTAGGGATATGATAATCAAAGACATGGTAACTGGGACTTCGACGAATGACAGAGACGTGCTTCCCAACAATCTCCCAGCCCCAACATTCGCTCTACAGGATCTGGAAGCTGTTGTCAGGAAGGTGGTGCTGGAAATTACGTCGGAGAGTAGTGGAACAGAACCACCGGATATCACAAGCCATGTTCCAAGAAGCAGAGGGTACGAGAGTGACCCAGACACACGTAGTTCCGATGAAGAAGAAATTATTAGGCGCGGTATAACAACGAGGAGACCGAGATATCGGTCTACTCCTCCTCCCTCAGCCAGAACTCCAACTCCCGTTCCTGGTAATGAGCAGGAGCAGATGCATAGACGAATTGATGAGCTCACTGGGGAGTTGGAGGGAATGCGCGCAATGAGGGATTGCGGGCGCGATCTGGGGGCAATTCTAGTTTATTTAATATGGCCATGGAGTCCCAGATAAGGCGGAATAAGGATTACCACTGGTGGCACAATCTGCATGTGGCCCGGACGTCATCCCAACAATCAGAAAGCGTATCCGCTGCCTCGGGAGATTTGATGCTCCCATTTTCCGAAGAGATCTGGGCGGTAGTCCCAGATCGACATTATCGCAACCCCGAGGGGTTGCCGCCGTTTCGCGGTGACGGAGATCCAATCGATCACATTACTGATTTCGAGTTGCGCATGTGAACGTTTTGGGCCTCGTATTCATTGAAATGCCGCTTCTTCGCCGCGGGATTACAAGGTGACGCCCGAACGTGGTTCAAAAATTTGCCTGCTTGATCCATACAGTCATATAGCAGATTTGTTTTGGATTTCTCTGAGCAATTTGTTTCAAATGTAGGACCGCCCCGTAGCAGGCAGGAACTATATAAGCTGAAGTACATCCCGGCGAAAATGAGTCTTTAGTCCTTCAGTGAAAAAATCTATTGGACCGCTCGGGGCATCAAACTGGATCTCTGAGACAAAATTGATATCCTACAGCAAGTCTTGGGACTGTGTGGCATTTTTGCCAGTTTGGTGAAGAGCTCGCCATCCACATTGGGGAAGCTCCTTCAAAAAATTAACAAGTACATTAAGGTGGATGAAGCGCTGGGGCTGAATTATCGGAAGCCTAGCGGGAATTCTGATCCCGTAGATGATCATATGGTCTCTTACCCAAAGGAGCAGTCGCAAGAGATAGCGGTTGTGATTGAAAAAAACGTTCCCCCGAAGCAGAAGGACGGTCGGTGTATTGTGAACTACATCACAATCGCGATCATCCAACTTTAAAATTCTCGCTATTGAAAGAGACAATAGAGACAATGAGTAAAGATAGGTCCGATCAGAATGATAAAAAGAGCAAAAGCTCTGAATCTCCCCGAAGGGGCCATCAAGGTGACGATCGTCACAGGCCGTAGGGAAGAGATAATCGGGGACAACCCCGAAACTATAATGATCGTATGGAGGACCGAAGGTCTCCTTCGCCAGAACAAGATAGAGACCAGCACTGTGAGGATAACTGTGGCCAGGGCCGAAGAAGAAGATGGCGGGGCCGCGGTGGCCAACCCCCGCAGAACGAACGTGGAAGATAGGAGAAGCCCGCTCCCCCACCTGCATAAACGGGGGTCCAACCTCCTCAAAACGAGGTGGCACCCAGAGAAGTACTCGGAGATATCTACGATGTTTTCGGAGAATTAATAATGAATGAATCGGTCTGAAATTGAAAGAAAGCAGCATGCAGAGACTTCGCCGATAGGTTAGTATCATCCCCTTACATTGGGGATGATACTTTCACCATGGCCGATCCGAAATGGACTGTTGATCCATGTGATGGTCCTTTAATCATCACTGTAATTACTGGTAACCTTCGAATCCAAAAGATCTTGGTGGATACCGAGGCTATATCTTATGAAGCCTGAAGCAACTGTTACCAAATATCAACTAAACCATATCATGCGCTGAAGAAATTGGAATCTGGCGCATATAAGCTAGAAACGTTGGATGGCGATGAGATCCCCCGAACTTGGAACGTCATGAATCTAAGGCGGTATTTCTTGTAAATTTTTGATTAATAGTTTTGACTCAATAAATATACATTCTTCCAAACGTAAGCAAAGTATAAGTAAGTATAATACAAATTGTTTCTAATTAAATGATGGACCGACTCTGGGGTCGGAAGATCTAGGACAAGTCTGGACTGGTGACCGAAACTTCTTATCCGCAAGGCTCCCAAGTCGCAGTGATTTCTTTGACGAGTCAGATGCTCCTGTGCTTACCCAGTCCCAAGGATGAGTTGCGATTCTCCCAGAACTCACTACGAACTAAACATCCCCTCCAACGGCTTTCATTCTTCGAAAACAACCCTTGTGCTTATGAAGTTTGCTGAAAAAGAAGAAATGAGAGTTAAACTATCAAAGTACATGTTCTGGTTTAATGTGGGACGTATGCAGAACCAAAGCTCGGCCAATACAGCCTACGGGACTTTAATAAGAACCAGGGTTTGACCGAAGCTTGTTATAGACTCATAATGAACCCATGCCACGCCTTTCCCAAGGACGGAATAAGAGTGATCCACGCATAATTGCAAATCCAACCCAGTCAAGTCAAATTTAATCAAATCGAACCAAAGGAAAGGCCGGGGACCGATGAGTTATTACTTTATAAGCCAGCCCCGATCATATACTTGTGTTATTTTTGAGCAAACTCGTTCACATTAAACATACTTGTTCGTTTTTAGTGGTCAATTATTATGACTATACAAAAAAGGAATGAAGAGGAAAATGAATTTTCATTAAAAAATGAAGATTGGAGCAAGGATAAAAATACACATATGCGTTCTAACTATCCTGCCCATCTTTGTTATCCTCTACTCTTTCTCCTTCGGTCCGGTCCGGGCCGCGAGCTGTTTGAGCTCTTTCTCTTGATCGGCCACCTTCTGGTTGACCGCTCTTTCCATTTCTTCAAAAAGATAGAAGAAAGGATCGTCCTCTAGAACAGGTTCTTCTAAGGATGGGATCACTTGAAAATTCACATCCTTCTCCAAAGGATCGATCATCTTCCACCTCTCGTCCTCTGGGGAAAGCCCGAATTGCTTCGTAATATGATCCTTCATGTTATCCAAGTACTTAGCAATGTAAACCCCATGTATGTTATCCACCAAAGCGAATAATAAGGGGGACCAAGCGAATCTCATGACTGCCTCCTGGACCGAACCTTCTGCCGATGTGCGGATTCTTGTCAACTCCTCCTCCAAGCTCGTCTTTTCTTCTTGGGCCCGAAGCAGAAGCTCGTTTATTTTGTTTCTATTCTCTTGAGCCCGAGCTTGGACTTGGTTGATTTCTTCGTCCTTGGCCCGCGGTTTGGCCTCCATCTCTTCTTGAGCTGCCTTCCATTTAAGGTCCAGCTCAGAGATCCGATCAGTTAAAAGTAAGATCTCCGTCCCAGCTCTTAACATTTTGTTATCCAATCGGTCACGGTCCTCTCAGGCCGTGACCTGTTCACCATGTTTTATTTCAACTTGCCTCTTAGCGAGGTCAAGTTGCTATTGGACTTGTTGTGACACCACGCTATCACCTTGGTTCTTTTCCACGGCGACTTTGGTGGTGAAGCCTTTCCTCAACATCTGCACAAGGTACTAGCAAGGTTAGAATACAAACCTTCGGGCCTTACCACTAAAGAAATTTACCCTCGTTGCGAGGTCGATGAAACTTTCAATGATTTCCTCCCTAGACATGTCGGCTTGAACATTGTCCGGGTTCTGCTCCCCATAGAGGTGGAAATATTCGAGGAAGGCACTCCTCCAGGAGGCTAATTTCTTCCTCTTCTTGAACCTGTCCAGCAGGCCCAAGGCAACCCCCCAATCAAAGTTGGTCTTAGGACCCGAAGCAAGATCCTTTAAAACTATTCCCTTGGTGGGGACCGAAGCATCCCCTCCATTCTTCAGTCTTTTGAGCATTTTCGGGGCTTTTGCTTCGGCCACCCTTTTTCCTTTTCCCAAGGGGATAGGCGGCAAGGAGACGTTCTACTGAAGGTTGGGGCCGGGGAGAATTTTCTCCACTGAAACGGCTCCCTGCAACAACAAACCAACTATGTCAGGAGGGATGGGGGAACAGTTGCCATTCTGGTAAAGGCTGGACAAGCTCAAAGAGCGGATCCTAACTGTTATCACCTCCTCCACCACTCCATAGACCCGTAATGCGTTTCCTTTGCCCGTTGAGGGCTCTCCCGAACAGCGCAGGGTTTAGGTGCCCGCGCTTGTAGTCTGGATTGAAGGGTTCCCTCCAATGGATGACCCCGATGGGACCAACGTACCCCATGTTCCCGACTCAGAGGGTTCCACATTATCAGTTGGTCACGACCGTTCTCCAGAAGGGCGAGCCGAAGCAGCATCTATGCACTTAAGTCTTGAGCTCGGCATCGTTTCGGTAGAACCTGCAAAAGAAATATACAAGGATCAGGAAATGACGATATAAAAATAAAATTTATACCTGATTCTTCGGATAGATCTTAATCAGAAAACATCCCCTCGGAGCTGGGGCTCCGGTCCTACCAAAAATTCCTATCCTTATTTATCTCTCCTCCCGAAGCAGGTATACCCTTCTAAGACATGCTTCGGGAGGAGAGAACATTGCCAAAGTATTGGCAATGTCTGACCGTGAGGGGTTGAACCTAGTTCGGTCCAACCTTCCTATGAGGGATTGGATTATGTTTGACCACACCCTCAACAAGTCCTCTTTCGGGACTGTTATCCAAACATAGCAGGACTCCCACTCATGAAGAGACTCTTCCTTATCCACTATAGCTCACTCTTTGGTGCGCACTGTTATATAGTATAGCTTGCTGTTGCTCAGCAAGCCCTTACCCCTCCGAGACCCGACCAAAAATAAATTGAAAAAGTCTTCTAAGGTCGGGGCTACACCATGTTCGTGGCAATAAAAAATAAACGCCATTACATATACATAACTACCCGGAAACATGGCGTAGGTAGGGCAATGGATTTCCCGAAGCACGGCCGCTACAAACGGGTGCAAGGGAAACCGTAGCCCACACCTCAGAGAAGCGTAACTAACGGGAATGACCCTTGCCGTAACGTTCATCTCCGTCGGAAGAAAACAGGGAACATCATCCTTTCCCTTCCAGATGGAGTAATGGACGGGAATCGAAAACCTAGACCTAAGTTCCTCAACATCTAACTCATATATGGCTGAATATCTAGCCTTGCGAGGAGCCATGGCAATTACCTTATGAAAATTGGTTGGAAAGGGGTCGGAAGTAAGCGAAAGCGAAGATGCTGAATGTCGATTGCCGAAACGAAGATTTTCGCAAATAGGCGGTGGGGATGAACAGTCCCAAATACCCCGACTTAAATAGTAAAGCCCAACCTATCGCGTGTTGCCACGTAGGGTTACCACAGGCGGCTGCAGTCTGTACGCATTCATCACGCCTGTCAGGTAATAGAATACGGAAAGGCGCAAACCATGATTTTAATATTTAAATATAAACGCGAAAAGGAAACGACCGTTACGCTTACTTGGAATTCAAAATCTACTTTCCAAATTTACCCTAGGACGTTGGCTACCTTCGGGAACGGTCCTGAGAATTCCCGAGTCATCATATGATCGGCCTTGTATCACCTCTTCGATGGTAAACAAGCCCAAGGGGCTAGTGATGAGGGCTTCGGGATCGGGTACCCTTAACTGGGCAAGACCCATGTAAATTAACCAGCCCTAAGGGTCCATTATAATTGCAGGACCGAAGATGGTGTTGGCCATAACAAGGAATGCATGGAGTCAGTTAACAGATCGGTCCATATGGTTACAACCCACGCGTTCCACGCTTCGGGCCTCTCCACGTGTTCCATGCTTCGGACCTCTCCACACGTTCCATGCTTCGGTCCCAGCCACGTTTTACATCGTGCGACAACAACCTCTAACAAACCTGTCAGAGGCAGTTACGCGACGTGGATCACACACGATCTCAACCTTATAAATACTGAGCTTGGAGATAGAAAAGAAAGGACATTTTGGACGCACAACAACATGCCGTTACCCTGCTGGATTTTTTACTGCTTTCCTATACTTAGTCATTTTCTTAAGCTTATGCCGTCTCTTGTAATGAACTCATGTTTTATTAGTGAAACAACTAAGAGCTTTTCCTGATCTTAACAAGTCGTTTTTTCCTCATTTTCCGGGGTTTTCCACTCTAAATTAATTTGCCTACTACTTTGCTTGATTACTTAATCGTTTCCTCATCATTAAACAAATTAAAATCGAGTTCATTTTTTAGCGAACCAGACGACTGTTGATACCCTTAAAAAAGAATCACGACAGATACAAATACAATATACATCAATTAAATAATAAAAAAACAAAAAAACAAAAAACAAGTCAAACTAATTCTCAATGAACCGAATCGGGGATGACGAGTTTTAGAAGATACCTTCATGTAATTCACATTAGAAAAACTAAAATAGCCAATAAAACTAAACCCTGAAGGCGGCCGTTGCGGATAGTGCATATAGAACAAAAACCGCGGCTTACCCCGCTCGCCAAACCCTACCGCCTGCGGTCATCTTCTCTGGATCTTAATGGCAGAGACGTTTCCGGTGAGGCCAAAGTTCCGGCCGACGTCCGGTGTAGCAGTGGTCACTCCTGAAGCCAAATATTGGAGATCCTTCAAGGTACCCAAGACATCGAAACAGTGTCTTCAAAGTCCTTTCTCTATCCGATATCATCGCTCTGCTTTTCCCCAGTTGTCCCTTACGATTTCGCCGCCTCCCATTCGGCCACTGTAACAATATTTTCAGGGAAAGACTTAAACCCAAAATTAACATTCGCGGATTTCTCAGATTCCGCCACTTCTGTTGCTTTCCGCTGTGACGGAAAGCTCCTGGCTGTAGGGGATTTGACTGGCACAGTTCACGTGTTCGACGCAAAGTCCCGTAGCCATCTCCGTCGCTTGAAAGGTCACGCAGCTGCTGCTCGCCATGTATCTTACCCACGATCATCTGATAAATTTCATCTTTTTTCTGGTGGTGATGACTCTGTTGTTAAATATTGGGACGTCACCAACGAGACCTGTATATTTGATCTACTTGGGCATAAAGATTACGTTCGTTGTGGCAATGCTTCACCGGTGAGTGACGAAATGTTTATTTCAGGGTCTTATGATCATAAAGTTAAGCTATGGGATGTGAGAGTTCCCAATTCAGGTTCTGTCATGGAATTGAATCATGGAAAGCCCGTTGAGAGTGTGATTTACTGCCTTCTGGTGGTTTAATTGCCAGCGCCGGTGGGAATGTAGTGAAGTTATGGGATGTGATTGGAGGTGGGAAGCTTCTTTATACTATGGAAAGTCACAATAAGACTGTAACAGATTTATGTATAGGTAAAGTTGGTGAAAGGGTTGCTGATGAAGCTGATCAATACAGGATTTTAAGTGTTTCTTTAGATGGATACTTGAAAGTTTTTGATTACGCCAAGTTCAAGATTTCATACTCAATGAGGTTTCCTCAGCCACTTCTCTCCGTGGGCGTTTCTCCAGATTCTTCGATTCGAGTCATTGGGACATCAAAAGGGAATCTTTACACAGGAAAAAGGAAACTAACGTTGGAAAATGAAGATTTGGGTGACATATTGAATTTGGAGCTCTAGAGGACGATTTTCATAGAAAGGTAGCTTTAAGACCTTCATATTTTAGGTACTTCAATCAAAAGCAAAATAGAAAGCCTTCTAAACAGGATTACTTGATTAAGAGACTCCGAAAAGTGAAGTTAACAGAGTATGACAAGTTATTGAAGAAATTTAGGCATAAGGATGCATTTGTAGCTGCATTGAGAAGCAAAAACCCGGAAAATGTGGTGGCTGTTATGGAGGAATTGGTGGCTAGAAAGAAGCTGCTGAGATGCGTTTCAAATTTGGATTTAGATGAGTTGGGATTGCTACTTTTGTTTGTGCAGAAGTACTGTACAATGCCAAGGTATGCTGGGCTACTGATGAAGTTTGGTGTTAAGGTTGTTGAGTTGAGGGCTGAGGATATAAGATCAACGGATGAGCTTAGAGCACGTGTAATTAATCTAAAGCGGGATATTGGGGAGGAGATTCGAATACAAAGATCGTTGCTTGAGATACAGGGTATAGTTTCACCTATTCTTAAGATTGCTGCAAAAAGATGAAACAAGCAGGCTGCTCTTTGCTTTTCACTTATGCTGGAAGTGTAATCAAATCTAGAATTGATTATAGATATTTGGCAAGTTTTGGAAACTGAAAATTTATCGCAGTTTTGGAGTTGTTTTTTATGTTATTATTGTATTTTGAAACTGTTTATGATTTCATTTTGATGTTCTTGTTCCTCATCGATGATATAATTGGCTTGTGTAGAATTTGTCATACAAACACAGAAGTGATTAGGTTTTTAGAGTGATAAATGATTTGATAAAGTTTTTTAAATGTGTGATATACCCCCTTTAATCTTGTTTGTTGTAATTTCGGTTGGATTCTATAACTTTAATATGATATATGAGTTAGTTTAATTTATTTCAATTCGTAAATCCAAATTTTATCGTTGGATTTGAGGAGAATGTTGAGTTTGTCCCTTCGGAGGTGCGAGAGACACCTTAGGCAAATTTTTAACATTATACGATGTATTTTTCCTAGCAAAATATCAATGATAATATTAGAACTGGATAGTTATGCAGGCTCACTATGGGGTAATTCAAAGATGACTGATCGACTAAAAAGTTTATGAATACATTGAATAAGTAAAAAGTAAAATCTCGATAACCATATGAATGTTATTAGAACTAACATAGTAAAAAGGATACAATATAGCGAGAAGCGGATTCTTACATAAATATCCAATTCACCTATTATTACCGACAATAGTTGAATGTTACAGAAATGTTTGATTTCTTCCCTATAATCCAATTCGTTCACATTTCCAATCTAATTTCATCACATCCACCAAACAAAAATAATAACAGGAATGGATTTGGGGCTGGATCATAGAAAGCGTACAAAGGGTTTTTGAATTTTGAATTTGGGGCTGGATCATGGAACAGATTCACGAGAAGGCTTGGCACCCATAAATTTGTTCTTCAAGGAATCTGGTAATGGAGGCAAATGTAGGAGATCTCCTTGGGTTTCGATGGGGTTAGACCTCAATATCTGTACAAAGAATATAAGCAAATAAACAATGTAGAGAATGGATAATGAAGGCGATTAATGCTCACGGGATCTTGGAGTAGTGGCTTAGAGTCATCCTTAGCAGGCCTGAATGCTGGTTTTCGCTTTCCGCCGTCGCTCTGCTTCATTTTCAAGAATTGCCTGTCACTGGACTTGGGAAACACACGCTGACACGGGATGTGCTGGTGGATTGATTGGAAATTTGGGGGGTTTTTGCATTGTTTTAAATATTCTTCGGTTAATCTTAAAGGTCAGATTTCAATTTTTGTCTGACCGATGTAGACAAAAATTGCAAAAATATACCGATGCAATATAGACAAAAATTGCATCGGCCTCAATGCCCCACCTTAATCTTAAAGGTTAGGCACACAATCTTCTCTATTTCAGCAGCCTCCTACTAAGAGAGCAAACAAGCCATATAGACGAGAGTCTTTGTAGGTAGCCAATTATAAAGTTAATTGGTTCTAAGTAATGAGTATGACAAAGGAATACGTACCAATCTTGCAGCAGAAATGAGAAAGTGATGTTCTTATTCGAATGTAGAGATATTTCACGCAGGAAAAAGACATGTGAGCTCGAGATCTTACAATAACAGTCACGATGTGAACAAGATTGAATTGCGAAGTTAAGGAGTCTAACGAGCCCCCTATATCGTGAAAATCTGGATTTTGATGACGTGGAGAAGTCAGAACTTCATGCGAAGATTGGAACCATCGTGATAGACTAACTGGTTCGATAACTTTTCCTATGTTCGATTGCGTAGAGTTGACGAATCGAAGCGGCACGACAGAATTTCAGGGTGCAGTGAAATGAGTCGGTACGCAAAGTAAAGATTGGTATTTAAAGGAACAGACCCCCCGAGTTGAAAGTCGTGAAATTTACGTACGACTTCAGAATCTCATACCTTTAGTGTCGGCGAGAAGATTTCGGCCTTACTTATGGTTTTCTCAAAAAAGTGTAGGAATGAGCACTAGACTTCGAGACAAGCCGATATAATGTGGTTTACGACTCAAAATCTGAATTTGCAAACCAATAGACTATTGATATTGCCCGGGGTTATTTACGTAATTATGATACCCCAGGGGCTCGTATGACGTGGCTAAATGATATTTTCGGTTTTCTATTAAATAATGTGATTTTGGGAGTAATCTCGGCATACCAGGCCCACGTATAAGGATTCTGATGACGTTTTGAGCAGTTTAGATGATTTTGGTCCGGAATAATGTCATGGGTATTTTCGTAATTTGACACTCGAAGAGTTCATTTGTGAGTTTATGCGACATTTTTGTTTATCTTCTATGTATTCATAAATGAAGAACTCGTCCAGAGTATTTTTAGGTATTTTCTCAGCATTACGTGTGATAAGTGTTAGACCGAGATGCATTTTGGAAAACTCGAGACATTACGATTCATATCTCGGTGAAATCGGGCGTTTCTGAGCAACTCGATGTCTAATTGACTAAGATTGAGCTTTTGGACCCTAAGTTGACATATTGACCAAATTTTTCTATAAATACAAGACATTAAGTAACAGAAAAGGGTTCAGACTTTTGGCACGCTTCCTAAGACATGGTTTTCACTCGAACTTTCCTCGGGACTCACGACTTTATGCCTAGTCATGACCTTTTGCATGCCTAGTCGTGAGATTGTGTATCCTTGGCCATAGTCGCGACTTTTTTCCAGAAAAGTCGCGAGTTGCGCCATGACTCGCGTGATTTCGTCACCTGCCCCCCCGACTCGCGAGTTTCCGTCGCCTAGCCCCTTGACTCGCAACTTTGTGTCCATTCGTGAGATTTTGCATGTTGTAGTCGCGACTCACTTTATCTCGGACGCGACGGAGTTGATTTGATCGTTTTTCGTACTGTTTCATTCGGATTGTCGGTATCTCTTGTTTGTACTTGTACTCTTTGATTCTCATAGTGAAAACCAAGGTAGAGCTCAGCTTTCCCGATGATGTAAGCTCATACATTGTGGGTCCAACCTCGTATATCGCTCGTGTCCCCACAATAATTAAATTCAATGTTATAAAAGAAATCGACTGATAAAAAACAAATATCATAAAATATTTTCTAACAAGATCAAGCATGATTATGAAGAAACATGAAATCCCAGTTTCCATGACTTTGTAATTGATAAAAAACATCAGATTTTGTGTGTATTTATATACAAAACTGAATGAAGATTCTTTTGCATGTGATATGAGTTTATAGATGTCTAATGAAAGTCAAAAGGGCCAAATATTTCTTTTAATCTGAATAGTAGACTTTAAGAAACATTAAAATTTAACAGAATATTTTCCTGGCAAAACTCTATCTTGATGATCTAACTTCTCGTTTTCATGGAATCTGAATCGTTTTTACCAATGTTTTCATACCGGTTCGGACCGGGATACATGATTTTTTTTTTTTCCGGGTAGACCCGAAAAATTCGGGTTCCGACCCGAAAACCCGGTACCGGTCGAAATACCGGTGCCGCCCAGTTTTCGCCATACCGATCAGTATGAAAATATTGGTTTTTACGATGAAAAAGATATCGCATTAATTTCCCACAAATCATCTATTTTTGGGGTCTGACTGTAATATCATTGAAAAATAGTGGCTAGGAGGGGTCAATAATTATTATAACTCAAATGTCTTAGTTTATTAGGATAAAAAGGAGATTCGGATGTTTATGGGTTAGTTTCGCTTTTAATGGATTATTTTGATGAGATTAGAATTAATTGAACACATATTCTAATTCAATATTTTATTACAATCATAGAAATGTCATTGAGATTCTCTTCTTACCTAATCTCATAAATGCACGAGTATCATCATCATCATTGATTGAGTGAAAGAGGTCGAGACCATCGTTTTAATGGTCGCATCAACATTGGGTACTTGGGTGTTCCTGGAATTTTGGGAGTTTGATTTCTTATTTCCAACCTTCAAAACACAATGAATATGTGATTTGCTACCGTAGTCTATGATTGTGAACCATTTTCGGACTTCCATGTTAAATGGAACATCCAAACCGGGTATGCATAAGTTCGGGTAAACCAACCCACCTGGAGATGGAAAGTCAAGAGAAATCTTTAAAATAATGAAGCATTCCCAATGAGACTCAATCAATGTTTTCATACCGGTCTGGAATCATGTATCGGTCCGAACCAGTCTGAACGGTACAACTGGTATATTGGATGGTATATCGGTCGGTACCAAATTTTATTTTATTTAATTTTTTTAAAAAATTAATATTTAATTAATTTTTTAGGGTCATACATGAAAAAACCCGAAAATCGACCCTAATACCTGGTACTTCGCGCTAAGAAAAAATATACCGATACCGAATGAAATTTGATGTACCGAACGATATACAGACGGTATGTCCCTCAACTGCACTTAAATGTTGGGCTGCATGGACACGACAACTTTTTTATTTTCAACGTTTTGCATACCTATGGACACGGTACGTGTGTCATTTCCTCCTATACGTACTAATGTTTAATTTATTATTTTTAAATTTTGAATTATTTATCAATTTCTCTCCCATCTTTTAACCTACTTCACACCATTTACACCCAATTCTTCGGCAAAATTTCTTCCTCTTGTGTCGCAGCGTCTGAATCGCATACCTCAGGTTTTGTCTGAACTTACGTGTGTGAAATTAACTGGGTCTGAATCTCTAATGCGAATTAAAAGAAAAAAAATGCATCAAGTCAACACCTTGTGTCATGAGTTCAAATGGGTGTCCACTTGCTAGTTTTGTTTTTTCATAAATCTCGAACCAGAGTGTAGACATTTGATGTGTAGAAGAAGCAAACGCTTGCTTAATTTGATTGCATTTCATTACTGCTTAATTATCTTGCTTCTTTTCGCTTTTCAGCTTTACAAGATTCAATTATACGGTATGGTTTAATTTGTTCCAGTCTCGGTCTTAAGAAATTTCTTATTTTCGGTTTGATTTAATTTGTGATTTTTTATATGGGTGTAGTGTTATCACGGACGAACATTTCTTATTTTCGGTATGGAGCAATTCTACTAATTTAACTATTTTAACGACTTGATTTCATATTTTCACTCATTTACATTATATCTATTTCAATATTAATGTGTTATTTTTATTTTTTGAAGACATTTGCTTTCTTTATATGAATGTGTTATTTTATATTAATGTGTTATTTTCATTTTCATCAATTTATATAGATGGATGCTGAAGATTCATCTCCTATCAGTAATGAAAGTATTGATAAATGGCAATTGTGGAAATATGTTACTAAAATTGAGAAGCATGGTGAAACGGGTGGAAATAGTAAATGGAGTTGCAATTTTTCCAATGGT
The DNA here is from genome assembly GCA_009725065.1 of Utricularia reniformis. Taxonomy (NCBI): domain Eukaryota; kingdom Viridiplantae; phylum Streptophyta; class Magnoliopsida; order Lamiales; family Lentibulariaceae; genus Utricularia; species Utricularia reniformis. The sequence goes on along the minus strand of RWGZ01001791.1, from coordinate 683,371 downwards.
CAATACCGAGGAACTTATTCACGAGTAAAAGTATATTTACTCAAAATCACTGGTCAATGAGTAGCAACATGTGTAGAGATTCCAACATCAGAGTTTGCCGTTTTAATGAAACTTGATCGTGAAGCTACAAAAGGAAGAAGTAAAAGTCAGAAAAATAAAGTTGCAAGTCAAATATCATCTTACTCACAATCTACTTTTAATACTGATTCATTTGAATTATTATCTCAATCGCACGGAGAAGAGTCTTGGAAAAAAAGGTCAAGATGTGGATCTCAGCTGAAAATAGATCAAATGATTAATGAACAATGGAAAAAGAGTTCGACAAAGAGATAGCTCGATTCTTTTATTCAGCAGGAATTCCATTTCATGTGGCTAAAATTCCACATTATAGAATATCTTATGCCTTAGCATATTCAATGAATATTCCAAGTAAGTTTTATCATTATACTTTCATTATTAACACGAAAATACTGAAATTCGTAAATGTACTAATTGCATTGTCTCTTTGATTTATAGGTTATATAGCTCCGGGGTATAATTCATTGAGAACACGACTTTTGGATGAAGAAATAGAGTATATTGATGTAGAACTTGCTTATATTAGAGACATTTGGGAAAGTAAAGGAGTTACAATAGTTTGTGATGGATGGATTGATCCACAACATCGACCACTAATAAATTTCATGGTTGTTAATGTAAATGGAGTTGTTTTCTTGCGTGCTATTAATTGTGATGAAATCAGAAAAGATCAATATTTTATATATTCATTGATTGAAGAAGTTATCAAAGAAGTTGGATCGAAAAATATTGTTCAAGTTATTACAGATAATGCATCAGTATGTAAAGCAGCTGGTACATTGATACAACAAGCACATCCTCGGGTAAGAAATCATTTATAGTTTTTATTCAAATGTTTATAAATTAATATTTTTTTGCAGATTTATTGGACTTCATGTATTGTACATACTCTTAATTTGTCTTTTAAAGATATATTTAATTCAAGTGAAAATGATGCCATGATCTATGGTGCATGCGGGTGGATTGCTGAAACAATTGCTTCTCTTGATATGATTAGAAATTTCATCAATAATCATTCTAAGAGGCGTGCTATGTTGAAGAATTTTTCAAAATTGATAATACTTCGTGTAGCTGATACTCGTTTTGTTTCACACTATATTATGATTAAAAGGTTTCAAGATTTGAAGAGTGGATTGAGATCTTTAGTGATTTCTCCAGAGTGGTCAACTTACAGGTATGATAGTATTGAGAAGGCTTCATTCGTTCTAGAAAAGTTATTTAATGATGATATATGAGATTTAATAGATTATATTCTTATATTCTCAAAACCAATTTATGAGTTGATAAGAGAATGTGATTTGGTGAAGCCTTCTCTTCATCTCGTGTATGAAAAGTGGGATATTATGTTACTTCATGTAAAAAAAACAATTTTTTTACATGAAGAAAAGAATGAAAGTGATGAGTCTAATTTTTGGAATGTGGTTCATAATATTCTTGTCGGGAGACTTGATAAGTTATTAACTCCATTACATGCGATGTCTCATACATTAAATCCAAGGTACATAATTGCGTACTTTTATTTATATCACATTCAAATTGTCGATATTATACATTTTGTGTTTATTTTCAATAATTTTCCACGTGTACAACAAAGGAATGACAATCACAACACCCGAATCTACCACCGTTGCAATCTGATTCAAAACTTTTCTCATTAAGGATGCAATGGATTGATGTTTTTTTACTGAAGATGATATCAGCTTAAAGGTACTAACTGAACTTGCAAGATTTATTGGTTGTTTGGAAGATTTAGGCAATCACAAATCAATGGCTAGTAGAGCTAAGATGGAACCAATGGAGTGGTGGTTGGCTTACAGTGCTTATGCTCCTCATCTCCAAGCTATGGCTTTGGAATTATTAGGACATGTTTCTTCTTCATCATGCTCAGAAAGAAATTGGAGCACATATTCTTTTATCCACTCATCACGAAGAAGTTCTTTAAATCCAAAGCGTGCTGAAAAATTGGTATATATTGATACTAATTTACGTGTACTTTCAAGAAGTAAAGAAGAGTACATTCAAGAAGAGACAAAAATTTGGGATATTGCAGGTGATAACGTTAATGCAAGTGATGATGCTAGTGTTCTTGAAATATCAAATTTATCTTTGGATGAACCTGATTTTGAAACTCTTTTGTTTCAAGAGTTGAATTTCGATGACGATGAAATTGAAATGAACTCTTAGAAGATTTATGTACTTTTACTTTAATGAACAAATTTAGTATTGAACTATTTGGATATTTTTTTATCTTATCTTATTCATGAATTTAATTTAATTGAATTTTTATTTTAAATAATATGTGTCGTGTGTCCTATTGGACACTTTACGAAGGCCGTGTCCCCGTTCCCGTTTTCTACGTTTTTAAATGTCGCCGTATCCCGTGTCCAACAACCTAGCTTAAATGTGAAAAATGAGAGAACATGCAAATGATAATTCAACAACCAAGAGGTCTATATATAGTATATACTCGAAAGAAAGAGAGAAGATGACTTCATCATTTTTTGACCACTTTATTTGATTACTTTTGCCCTTTGAATTCCTAATCTTCTAGCCTTTGTTTGAGTTGGTAGAAGATCTTCATCATCTTGTCAGTTTTTTGTTTTGCATAGTTATTTTTTCTCTTTTTTGAAGTTTTTAGTTTAAGGATTAGTTTCTTCTTGTATCACCATCTCATTTTCGGCCAAGTTATTTACACAAACAACAAAAATCAAAAATATAATTTCACGAGTTTTAATCGATGTTTTCATACCGATTAGTATACCGGACGTTACGTAAAATATCGGTAGTATCAATATTTTTTTGGTATCGCCCGACATCGGGTACTAATGTCGATTTTCGAGTTTTTTTCGGATTTGATCCTAAAAAATTAATTTCAAAAAAAATTGATATAGGCCATAATACCATCGGTACTATCATGCATTATGCCCGTAAAACGTTTTCAATTTTAAAGTACATAATTATTATATATTAATAAAAAATAAATATTTTCATCGTATAAAATGTACGAAGCTGAAAGAATTAATCTCGCTAAGGTTAATATTTAATCGAAAATTATTTATACATTTCATAATTTTTCATCCTTATTTTATGGGTATTTTCATGCATATGTTGTTTGATATTTTCATTCATTTTCACATATATATATATAGCATCGGATCTAAAGTTATATATATAGCAACTTGCAAGTGGCCAAAAAAATTGGATGATGGTTACATGTTGGGAGAATTTCATGAATAAGTGTTATTATAATTAGAGTTTTCAAAACTAAACAATTTTTCTAAACAATTACAAAACTAATCATCTTATTTTATTTTATTAATATATTTATTTATTATCTAATAATTTAAATCAAAAATAAATAAACACATATTTCAAGGATTGAAATACAATTTATCTAATCTTTATTTACTTTAAATTCTAAATATTATAAACTTTAAATATTAAACTCAAAATGTTTTGGATCACGAACTTTTTTGAGCCGAGGCGATTCACAAACCTTTCGAGTCAATTCGATCAAGACTCGAGTTCAATACTAACGACCGAACCTCAAAAATCAAAATATATGATGAATTAAACTGAGTCTTTTTGCGATCTAATAATTTTATATTATATATATTTAATATTATGTGTATTTGATTTTAATCATATTCAAATTATCACAATCCAGACCGGACATCGAATAATAATTTTTAAGTTTTCAAACCCGAACCAAGACTTGTATATTTTAAGGTGAACTAGAACCTTAAAACACCTAATTCATTTTGTTTCTTTTACAGCCCTACACGAACTTGACTCATAGTAAAACCAATGTTTTCAAACCGGTTCGGATCGGTATGACCAGTACGGCCGGTACGAATATTATTTTTATTTTATTTTTGAAAAAGTTTAATCAAAAATTATTTTTATTTTTTCTTGTTACCGGACTATACTAGTCTAAGTACCAGTGCCGCCGGTACAAAAACATTGGGTAAAACCTAAATATTTGATATTTTGTGTTTTAGAGTTTAATGTTTTAGATTGTTGGTTTTTAAAGTTTAATGTTTGAGTAAAAATAAAGAATAGATAAATTGCATTTTAGTCCTTAAAATATGAGTTTATTTATCTTTGAACTAAAGAATCAAATAATAAATAAATATATTAATAAAATAAAACAAGATGATTAGTTTTGTAATTGTTTAGAAAAGTTGTTTAATTTTGAAAATCTCAATTGTAATAAAACTTATTGATGAAATTCTCTCGTTACATGTTCACATTTATTGATTCTAGTGATCCAATCCAAATTAAATATGAATATTTTTTAGAATTAATATTCAAATATATACATTTGATTTATTCAAATATATGAGAATAAATTGAACATTTTAAAATATCGGTGTATCTTAAACTTGTGATACTTTATCATCATGCGAAAAAGTAGCAGATTTTACAAAATATATTAAATATGAGAAATTATATATTTAAACCTGAATATAATTTCACATATAAAAATGAATATCATATATGGAAATTAGTACAAGATTCAGGCATATATGTTTTATTTATGGTAAATTCATCATATCAAGTATAAATAAGCCGGCATAGAGTTACAGTTTCCTTCATTATAACCTTGTTTCTCTAATCTAGAAACTTCTTTATCTTCAAGTTTCTTCAAGGTATTGTATTTCTCTTCACATTTAGGCTATTGTTTCAGTAGAGTTTTATTCATCTCTTCGAATGAATATGCAGTCAGAGCATTTCGATAACAAGACGATGAATACATCGAAGATCAAACCCGAAAATGTTTTCGGAAATGGGTTGGCATGTCCTCCTATTGATGATGAATATATGAAGGATGAAATCCAACTGGTGTGTAATCTTCTTTTTGTTACAGCATTTGGGATTATTGTTGTCGTTATTTAAACTATTTTGTGTTCGTTTTCGTAGTGTGACGTTGAATATGAAGATTTGTTCAACGATATTGAGTCTGATATCGATGTTGATGAACGTAAGTTGTCTTTTTATTATGAATTGATTTGTTTATAATTAGATGTTAATGATGATTGTGTATTTTGATTTCAGTGGTTAAGGAGGAAACTCTGAAAGAAAATGAAGTGAAACGACCAACTATACGAATCAAGATTATAATGTCGTCGTTGAAGAACCGTGTTGGTCGGGGTAAAGTGTTACCGAAGAAGGATTTATTAGAATGTGTTAAACCAGAACCAGATCTTACTGAAGACAAATTTGTGGCTACACAGAAGAAAATGAAGCAACGTTATGCAGAGATTGAGAATGGTAACTAACTAATTAGTTTAATAGTTAATACAAATGGTGATGATGAAAACTGATTCCTAAACAGCTAAAAAAAGATCAAGAATACAGTATCTGGACATTCGTGACCTCCCGAAGACAGGAGCCGACTGCAAAAAAAAGACGACAAAAGCACCGGCCAAAGCAAGTCGAAAGAAATCTAAGAAGCAGTGATAGTCTGGACAATATGTAAACAAGTTGAAATGAAATTTACACAACAATTTAGCAATGGCATCACATAATCGAGCATGTTTGCAAATTTAAGAAGGATGTGAATCTTGAGTTTACCTGTTACTTGTATGTTCTGTAATGTTGAATGAATCAAAGATTCAATCTTGTATGTAGAAGCAGAGTAACCAGAGTATAATAAGCAACAACAAATCATAATACTTTGGATAACATATTATGCAGTCTGCTGTAATCATCAATGTTTCAAGAAACATATTGAATAACAAAAATATTATTTTAACCAAACATCATTAATAACTGCGTTCTTACGATCGTAAAAAACATCGGTGTGTTCACAGTTGGTTTAACCCAACGGCTACCATAACGTATCTGTTAAATGTCAATTTTATCATTGGTAAATTATAATTTATTTTTTTAAATAATTTTGATCAATAAATTCTTATATTCTATGAATTAAATGCTCAACCAATAAAAATATATATAACAATTTAAAAATGTAGTTTTTGACATAACGAATTTATCATAAAATAATATGAAATATAATTTTTAAGTTATATACAATTATTTGAAAATAAAGTCAAAAAAGTCATTTTATGATATCACGATTATCACTGTATCGATGTTTCAAAAACAAATTTTTTAAATCATGACTAGTTCACCTCACAGCATGATACAATGATAGCATATCACTGCTATTTATTAAACGATGTTCCAAACGTGCAAATTGAGTTTGTAATATGCCCTGCAACCTAATACGATAACCACACATTGAGCTTCCGTTTATTAAGTTATAAGTTCAATTAAATGAACTTGGGAATTATGTGAATGAATTTTGCATGTTATAATCTATAATATACATTTTGGAACAATATTAAGATTATAAATTTACATATATATAATTTTTTAAAAAGTCACTTATCAAAATAATTGGTTTTGACTTTAGAAACATAACAATAATCATTTTAGTTTATAATTATAAATTATGATTCAAAATACATACTTATTTTTAATTTATAAATTTCAGAAATTTACATATATTCAATTTTTTTAAAAAAATATTTATCAGTTCAAAATATTGATTTATTTTCTTCTGTTGCATTTTAATTGCTGTGTGTTGTCTTGAATGACATTGTTTTCAACCATTTTTTATTTTTATTATAATATTTTTATATAAAAACGTTATTAATTTAAAATATTTATATTTGATATTTAGAATTATAATTTCATATTTTTAATTAAATAACATATCAATATTTGCATAGAACAATTTTTCATTCTATATTGTAATAACAAATTATGATTTTGCCTTTTATAATCTACACAGGGACAAAGGTTTTCGAAGAACTATCAGTTGATCAATCATAAGCTAACATTAACACGCATGCCTTGGTCGAACAAAGAACACCTCCAGAAATGCGTATACGTGATTAACATCGGAAGCAACGACTACATCAACAACCATTTCTTACAAGGAAGCGAAACAAGTAGTCGATTCACACCCGATCAATTCTCCGATATCTTGATCCAACGATACACGAAACAACTCTCATTCAGTTCTTAGTAATAAGCTATTGATCATGTTCCTTTTCGGGTATTAACATCTTCAATTTCGATGTAGATTAAAAACTAGTTGGGAGCACGGAAGATTGCGGTTTTCAATCCGAGTTTAATCGGATGTATCCCTCGAGAGCTCAAGTTATACCCTCCAACAAACGGATCACAATGTGTGGATTCGATTAATTCGTATGTTATTCTCTTCAACATATAACTTAATAAACTAAAATATCACAATCGTTTATATATATTTTCTTTCATGGTATCAAAGTCGTAGGTCGAATCTCGACATTATCGTTTATCTTTTGTTTTCAACATTTCTGACTTATCCTACAAATTGAGGCTTCTAAATCGGATGCTACAAAACTTCTTTCATGGTGACAACTATGAGATTTTTGAAAATATCGTGGGTTTGTTTCGAATATGTTGAACTTTTGCATTTTGTCAAGTATTTTAGTTTATAACTTTGTTGAACTTTAACTTAGTAAAAGTTAAAGGGTGCGTCCCCAGGACGTGCAACATAATATATAAATGTGAGAATTTTCATACTCATATGAATGGTGTAAGAACTTTAAAATAGTTTAATGACATGTTACAAACTTTAAAAATTACAAAAATGGGTGACGTTTACCTATGGCTCCCAACTTGAACTTTATAAATGACATGCTCACAAGTTATGAAATTGTAACTATGATACACTTTTTGAGCAAAAATATATATTTGTAGCCACCAACTTAAATTAAATACATATAATACACCTCAAGTTTCCAATACCATTTATCATTGTAACTTTAATGAACTCGTTAATATTTTATCCACAATTTTCGAACATCAAGGGTTAATTTTGTATAATGTTTCAAACGTGTCTTATTTGCGTAATTTGTGAGAGGTTTTCAAACGGTTTTTAACTTATGAAAAATCGGATGCTAAAATGTCAACGATAAAAAACAAACGACATTGATAAATTTAAGTGTCATTCTTGCAATTTCGTATGTTTGGGATATGTTATTTACACAGCTCGTAAGTTAAAGTCTAATTATGCAATTTTCTTTTACAAAAATAGATCATAATTGCTAACATTGATATCTAAATTAAAGAGCACATATTCAAAGTTTTGGAATTTTATATTTGACATTTGAAGATTCACCTTTAGATTAACTTTAAATTACGAGAAAATAACGTCTTTGGTCTCCAAGGTTTCGATAATCTGATAATTTGAGTCTCCAAAGTTTTGAACGGCAAATTTAGTCATCATAAATTAACATTTTGGCAAATATCGTCCAAAAAGTTCAGTTAATTTGGCAAATTGGGTCACCAAAATTAACATTTTTGTACTATCGTTCTACAAACTTTGATATTAGCAATACCAGTCACCAAAATTTACACTTAGCAACAAATGTAGTCCGTGAAGTTTCAGAAATTGAGCAAAATTGATCCCTAATTAATCTAACATCGTTAGTTTTACAATTAAGGTCCAACCGAGGTTTTTGGATCCAACCCGAACAATTTTTTTGAAATAATTTTTTAAAAGTTTAAAAAAAAAAACAATTTTAAGTGTTTTCATAAAACATATTTAAATTTTTTTAAAAAATATATTTAACTTTTTAAAAAAAAACTTTTTAATTTTTTTAAAAAAAACACTTAAAATAGTTGTTTTTAGTATTTTGACCGGTAGCACCCGATACCGGGTTTTTTCCGAGTTCGACCTGAAAATTTTATTTTTTATTTTTTATTTTTGTTCCAATGATTTTTTTGTATAGGATGATATACCGGCCTTAAAAGTCATATTTGATCGGAATGGAATTCCGGAGTGATATATTGGCCGTTACAGAAAAAATCGAGCGACATTGATATTTTGATCGATATTGAACGGTACCTGGTTTTTGGTTTATGACTCGGGCTTTTTCCGAGTTTGACCTGAAAATGTTTTAAAAATTTAAATTTTTTTTTCGCTGAAGATTTTTTTGTAACTGGCGGTACCGACCTTACCAGTCATACTGAACCTTAACGAAAATTGGTCCCCAAAATTTTCATTTTGACAATTGTGATTCTTGGCCAATTGTGTTTGATTTTGTAACTTTGAAATCTAATTTGTCAAATCTTTAATGTTTAAAAACTAAACATACAATTACAAATTATTAGCACAAAATTTTCTAGAACTATGAAAATCTCAGGACTGAATGTGCAGTTTTCTCGCATTTTTAGTCCCCAAAATTTTGTGTCGTTCATTTTCAAAAATCAATTTTCGTACATGTCCGTATATAGTATAATGAAGTTTGGTATCGTAAAATCATATACATACATATCGATATTCAATAACATTATGTTCTTTCGTTGGAAACTAAATTTGTCAAATTATGTAAACTTTGAGAACCAAATTAGTCACACAAAAGTAATCTCCATAAAATCCGTCAATTTCCTAAATAAGCGCATCATCATGAAATACGGTTATTTCCTTAGGGATAAGTCAACCCCCACGTGGGGGACCAATCAGACGTGGTGAGGATCGATCTAATGTCCTGAGAACCGATCCAACACTTAACGTTCTCAACAATGGTAATTCTCATATATGGACATGTACGAAGTTGACTATGCTTGGTTCAATTGGGTTTTAATATTGCCATAATTCACAATAATCCGCTATTTGACCTTGGCCCGACCCTCTTATATGGGTTGCGGCGTTTAGACAATATCCGATCCTTTAATTCCCATCACATATATTTAAATTATTTGATCAAATTATTATATTACATCAATCTTAATCCTTATAAACATAATAAATCCTACTTTTCTAACAAATGTGACATAAATGAACATGAAACAACTGTATTGTTAGTATATATTAACAAAATCGTTATTTTTTATTCACTCAAAAAAAAACAAAATCAAAGTTAGTGTGTTTTAAAAAATCTTATTTTTATTATAAAAAAAGATTCAGGTATACAAAGGCGAATCAGTCCAAGCTTCAGAAACATGTCCATTTTCACAAACATAAGGACGAAGAACATGCTCACATCATCATGAAAACCAAACCATTTTCTCAAACAAAAACAAGAATGTAAATCCCATGTCTCTTTCAATGAACAAAACCCACAACTCAGATCAATTCTACGTCTCTTACCTTCATCAATCGTTCTCCAAATAATTGACTTTTTGAAGTTCTTGAAATATCCCCTAAACAACGTATAATTCCTCTTCTCTTCTACATGAACACATCCAGGACATTGTTAGGTGTGGAGATCGGTATTGATATCGATCGGTCACACTTGGATGATGATCGGCAATGTGGTCGATCAGGGCACACATGGAAGATGGGATTGTCGGTGTTGGTACCAATCGGTTGAGGACCGAAGTACGCAATACCGAATGTGACAAGGGGACCGAAGCAATCGGTAGAGGACCGAAGAAGGTGATCCGAAGATACGAGATGGAGGCAATTAGTCGAGGACCGAACTGAGATATGGTGGGGCCCACTGGTCTAAGATATCAATAGTTATGGAAGGAGACATTGAATGAAATAAGATCATATCAAATCAGTATATATGGACGCATATATATGATTTGATTGTGGATAATCATATATGGAGATATGATCAAATATTAGGAATATTTGTTATTACCTTAATATCTCAACCACCTCATCTATATAAATGGGTCTTAGGGTTCATTGTTATCAACTTCAATACTCTTGTATTCCGAGTTTTCCTCTTCGTGTGTGTGTGTTGTAATCTTATCAAGTGATAGTGAATTTGGCCGTTTCCGCCGGTCACGTGGTTTTTTCCCTTTCCGGGTATCCACGTTAATTTCTTGTGTCGTTGTTTTCTCTTTGCTTTAATTCTCGGGTTCTACTTAATCTATCGAGATTGTTCGCACACGTGTTCAATCCTCAACAATTGGTGGTGGTTGTGGGTAGTAGTGGTGCAATCGGTGATGGGTGACGATAAGGGAAGCCTAAGGATGTTTGACAGATCTGATTTTGCCTATTGGAAAATGCAAATCCGCAATACCCTTTATCGGAATGATCTAGGGGAAGCATTGGAAGAAAAGAAGCCGACAAAGATAGAGGATGCGGATTGGCAGAAATTGGATCGCAAGGCGTTGGCGATCGTTCAACTATCGTTGTTAAGAAGGTGGCGTTTAACTACAACAAACATACGACGACTCACGGTATGATGAAGGCGCTGCCCGATATGTACGAGTGGCCTTCATCGACAAATCGTGTGCTCTTGATACGGCAGTTGTATACCATGACGATGGGAGAGGGTGCCTCGGTTGCAGAACATCTGAATGATTTCTGCAATCTTACAGGTCAGTTGTCGCTGGCTGGACATGTAATGGATGATGACANAATCTGATGTGTTCGAGACATTCAAGAGGTGGAAAGCAGAGGTGGAGCTCGAGGCTGGAACCAAGTTGAAGCGTCTGAAATCAGACAATGGAGGAGAGTATTACGGGGAGGAGTTCAGAGGTTACTGTTTGGCGAACGGTATTAAGCTGGAGCGATCGGTCCCTAAGGAGCCGAGGCAGAATGAAGACCAGGTGACAGATGACAATGTCGAAGAAGTCACTCCTGTGTTGAGGCGGTCAACTAGGGAGAGGAGATCAGCCGATCATTACACTCCTGCAATGTATCATACATTGCTGACTGATGATGGCGAGCCAGAGAATTTCCGAGAGGCTATTGAGTCTCGTGAGCAGGAAAAGTGGGAGCTCGCTATGGAGGACGAAATGGCGTCCTTGTCAAAGAACAAGACTTGGGTCTTGTTAACTGCCGAAGGAACATCGGGCCTTCCTTAATTGGGTCTTCAGAGGTCAATGGGTCCAAGAGTTACGAGGTAAGATTTGTAGTCGAAGGATTCTTGCATAATGGAACTGACTATTCCAAGGTACTCTCACCGGTCGACCATTTGGGTGATGGAGTAAAGTGCTGCGGAGAATCTCCATCCTTGGCTGATGGATGGGAAGACTGTTTTCTTCTATGGGATTTAGAGGAAGAAATGCACACCCGAGTGGTTTTAATGTGCATTGAAATGGAAATCTTGCGGTAACTGAAAAGAGCTTGTATATTGAAAAAAAAGCTTATCGGCAGTGGTCTTGACTCCCTAGGGACCGAACGGAGACTCAAGAGAAATGAGTCAGACAACTGTTGTTATCTCCGAATGGGCAAAAGTACATACATAATCCTTCTAATGTATGTCAAGGACATGTTGATCGCGGGGGGTGACATGGAGGAGATAAAACAAGTCAAGTGGGAGTTGTCGATGCATTGGAGAAGGATCTGGGACCGGTCAAGACTCTCGAAATGAGGTTCGCGAGAGAAGGGTACACTTCCCTTGTCCCAGGATAATACAAGTGATCGATCGAGTTCAAGTTGGAGACTTGAAAGCAACTGAGACACCTTTGGGAACACACCAGAAACTCTCGAAGAAGCGGAGCCGATGATCGACCAGGAGGCCAAAGAGATGAAGAATGCGCCCTACTCTTCAGCGGTCGATAAAGATGTATGACATGGTCTATGCGAGACCAGACATTTCCCATGGAGTGGGAGTCGTGAGCAGGTTCATGTCGATTTGGAAAACAACATTGGGAAGTAGTGCTATGATTGCTACGAGACATCTATGCGGGAGCTGTGTTGCAGAGGACCGATCGTCCTAACAGGGTACGTAGATGAAGACTGAAGGAGATTGCTAAGTATGGGGATCAATTGACGATCAGCTATACTTAGGTTGATCGACATGGGTGTCGATTAGAGAGATCGGATGATGATCGGTATGTGTACCGATCAGTCATGGGTACCGATTGGTAAGATCTGAAGACAATCGATGGTACAGCTGTTGGAAACCGAAATTGCAAGCTTGTGCTATTTCAAAGCAGGAAGGGAGATGGTGTGACTCCAGAACTTTCTGATGGAGATCGGTCAAGGGACCGATCAGTGGAATTGTATAGTGACGATGGGAGTCACTGTGGCGAAGCTAGAGCTGTGCGTAGCTCTAGTTGATCTCACCAAATGAGTTGGTGAGCGGGGACCATTAAGAGAAGATGCATTATCGATCTCCAAGTGGGAGATTGTTAGGTGTGGAGATCGGTATTGATATCGATCGGTCACACTTGGATGATGATCGGCAATGTGGTCGATCAGGGCACACATGGAAGATGAGATTGTCGGTGTTGGTACCAATCGGTTGAGGACCGAAGTACGCAATACCGAATGTGACAAGGGAACCGAAGCAATCGGTAGAGGACCGAAGCAGGTGATCCGAAGATATGAGATGGAGGCAATCAGTCGAGGACCGAACTGAGATATGGTGGGGTCCACTGGTCTAAGATATCAACAGTTATGGAAGGAGACATTGAATGAAATAAGATCATATCAAATCAGTATATATGGACGCATATATATGATTTGATTGTGGATAATCATATATGAAGATATAATCAAATATTAGGAATATTTGTTTATTACCTTAATATCTCAACCACCTCATCTATATAAAGGGGTCTTATGGTTCATTGTTATCAACTTCAATACTCTTGTATTCCGAGTTTTCCTCTTCGTGTGTGTGTGTTGTAATCTTATCAAGTGATAGTGAATTTGGCCGTTTCCGCCGGTCACGTGGTTTTTTCCCTTTCCGGGTTTCCACGTTAATTTCTTGTATCGTTGTTTTCTCTTTGCTTTAATTCTCGGGTTCTACTTAATTTATCGAGATTGTTCGCACACGTGTTCAATCCCCAACAGACATTCACAAATGTACACAGAATCCCCATTGAATCTGCTCCCAAGCAGCTTATTCCCTTCCTCTTGGCTTAAATTCCATGGCCGAGAAGCTAAATGAGACTTAAATGACTTACAAGATTTGTTCCTTTCATCAACAGTTAAGTCTTCTTCATTTGGCAACGATTGTGGCTCGCTGTATAAAGTATCGAACAAAAAATCATCGTATAGAGACCAGATTTCATTAGAAGATACACAATCGCGATGACTTGATGATGAGCATGAGGTTAATGTTTCTGAATTTTTCACGCAAATCGATCCTGTTTTGCGGTACTTTTCATCAGGACCTAATTCGTGTTGAAGCCCTAAATTTGAGTTTTCATGGAGGACATCGGAGTGGAGTAATCCTTGACAATGTTAAGATTTGTACATAAACTTCCACTAAATTAATCTCTTAGACATAGCATTATCACTAGCTTAGGTGTCAAAATTGTATATAAACAAATGTACATTGACTAATTATACAAGAAATTCAGTTATTATTTCATAAACCGCTTCCCGTCGCCTTCTTCTGAACTCTCTGCATTTTATCATTTTTCCACAGACAACATACTGAAATCTTGTGTTAGATCGAACGATCTTCAGCTTATTGTTAAAGATGCATGCTCCCGCAAAGCTACTTTAAGAAGAAGCAGCATAGACTTAAAATATGTAAAACCGAAAGAGAAAGTGGGGAAAGAGGTTATTCTTCTGAATTCCTTAAAAAAAGAAAATACAGGTTGTCCAATTCTTTTATATAACTTATTTCACTACTAACTAAGATAGAGAAAAACATGTGATATTAACTAATATATTTTATTCTTCACTTCACTTCATCATCAGTTCCATTCCCATTCCAACACTCCCCCTCAAGATATGTATGAATGTTTTTCATGTCTATCTTGGAGGTAAGATACAGAAATCGAGTTTTCGCCAATCCTTTTGTAAAGCAATCAGCCAATTGTTCCTTTGTAGAGATATAAAATATATGGATGGTTCCATCTTTTTCCTTTTCTATGACAAAATGGCAATCCCTTGCAAAATGTTTCGCCCTATCATGTAGAATTGGATTGCGAGCTAATTGTATCGTCGATTGATTATCACAACATATATCAACCGTCTTCACTGTAAGCCTAAAATCCATCAAGAAATCTTTGATCCACATTACCTCACAAGTCAAAGAAGAAAGTGATCGAAATTCTACTTCTTGCGAGCTCCTTGCTACCACAGTCAGCCTTTTAGATCTCCAACTAATGGGACTCTTACCCAACAATACACAATATCCATAAATCGATTTGCTTGTGTTAGGACATGTTCCCCAATCACTATCTGAATATCCAATTAGATTAGTTTCCGATGAGGCTGTCATAAAAATTCCTTGCCCTGGTGCTTGCTTAAGGTATCTTAGAACTCTGAATGCTGCATGCAAATGCACATATGTTGGTTTGTCCACAAATTGAGACAAAATATGGATTGAGTATGCCACATCTGGTCTCATGAATGCAAGGTAGATTAGTTTGCCCACCAATTTTATGTATTATGTTGCATTTTTAAGTTCAGCTCCAGTGCTTTGTCTCAGCTTGTGATATTGTTGGATAGGTGTTGCAACTGGTTTTGATCCAAGTAAACCATATTCATCTAGCAGGTCCATGGTGTATTTTCGCTGACATAAAACAATACCATCTTGAGATCTTGCTATTTCTACTCCTAGAAAGTATCTGGAAACACCAAGATTTCTTAAACAAAAATTGCTGCTCAAAAAACATATCATTGTGTCGATCACTTCTAGAGATGCACTACCAATCATGATATCATCAACGTAAATGAGCAATGCCACAATTTTCATAGATCAGAGTCATGCTTGATAAATAGAAAATAATCACTTAAAGAGTGAATAAAACCAAAAAATGTCACTGCCTTGGTGAATTTTTCATTCCATTGTTTGGAGGCATGCTTCAATCCGTATAATGCTTTTAGTAAATTACAAACAAGCTTATGATTCTTTGGAGTAATATGACATTCTGCGGCAAGATTAAGTCCCTGGGGCAGATTCATATATATATTTTCAATCAAATCAACATTCAAGAAAGCATTATTGATATCAAGTTGGCGTAGGAACCATTTATATTTTGCAACCAATGCAAAGAAAAACCGCACAGTTGTTTGTTTTACTACCAGGTTGAATGTTTCATGAAAATCAAAACCTTCAACATGTTTAAAACCTTGAGCCACGAGTCGTGCTTTGCATCTATCCAGTGTTCCATCTGCTTTAACCTTGACTTTATAAATCCATTTACACCCAATTGTGTGTTGAGTAGTAGGAACAGAAATAATACTCCATGTCTGATTCTTCTTCAGGGCTAATAATTCTGATGCCATTGCTTCTTGCCATTCAGGTTGAGAGATGACTTCAGAGTATGTGCTAGGCTCAGTTAAACTATCTAATGCAGCTATAAACGTTATATATAAAAGATTTAAAGAATCAGATGAAGCAAAATTGCCTTATTGGATATCTGGTACTACATGGGATGGCATTACAATCATAAGGTCATCCTCAACCATGTCCGTCCGGAAACTTCATTCTCTCATTCACATCAAATTTATCTCTATACACATTATCATTATTTAATTTTATAAATAACTTTCATCTCATTTCTACAACAATGTCCATACATTTGTAATTTTTAAATATTATTTTTTTACACATCGGATACATTAGAATAATAATATTATCGATAAAATCATTATATAAATATTTATATTTTATAATTATTTTAAAATTAATTTTTAATAATTTTTTTAATAAAAATAGAGGAAAGATAGTGTCCTGGTCGGGACACTCTCTTTCCTCGCATGGACAAAAGAAATGCCACCTTGGCTACCCAGTCAGACTGGGCGGCCAAGGATAATGATGGCATAAGATTTCATATATGCAGGTTGCCTTCTTAATCTGTTGCCTATGCACGGATGTTCGATTTCTTGAGTGATTGACACTGGAGAATCTGAACATATTGGTGAAGAATGATCTGAATGTGGTGAGTCAATATGAATAGTCTCTGGGATAGAGATTAGATTATCTTCAATCCCAGCGGAAGGTGCATTATCATCATAATGTAGTGCAAGCAAATTGATTTTTGACAATACATGTGGATTTATATCATCTGATGGGGCTACTGCAAATTCTTCGTTGCATGTCATATTAGAGAAAGGAAAATTATCTTCATAAAAACTTACATCTCTGGAACATAAGACTTGATGATTATCCAAATCATATAGTCGATATCCATTCACATGCATAGGATATCCTATAAATATACATATGCGTGAACGTGAATCAAACTTTTTTCTGTTTGCTTGCAAGGTAGATGCATAACACAAACATCCAAATATCTGTAAGTCTTTGTAAGAGACTTGCTGACCATGTAACATTTTATAAGGAGATATGAATCCAAGACACGTGATGGCAACCGATTGATCAAGAAGGTGGCTGTTAAAATTACATATCCCCAAAACATTACCGGAAGTGTACCTTGAAATAATAGTGTCCGAGCCATCACGACGAGGTGTTGTAATTTCCTTTCAGCCAATGCATTTTGCTGTGGTGTTTCTACACACGTCGTTCGATGAATGATTCCCTCATCTTTATAAAATTCCAACAATTTGAATTTCGGAGCATTATCACTCCGAATTATTTGAACTTTCCCATCGTATTGCCTCTCTACCATCCTACAAAACTATGGCACAATCAGTTTCGCTTCACTTTTGTATTTCATCATATGTCCATGAAGTTCTAGTGAAATCATCAACAAAACATAAAAAATACTTATAACCTTCTATTACTTCTACTTCATAGGGCCCCCAAGTATCAATATGGATTAATGCAAAGGGCTTCACTGAATTTTTAATATGATCAGGAAATGGTTTCCTTTTGTGCTTAGCTTTATGACAAGGTTCACAAGTAAATTTAGCAAAATGCATAGATGCTAATTCATTGATATATGATAAAATTATAAAACTGTTTTTGTGGTGTCAACATTGAGAACCATACAATCTGAAGGAAATTTAACATCATATGTTTTTGGTTGATTTCTCAATCCTAACTTATCCACGCACAAAACATAAAGTCCATTTCTATTGTCAGCAACTCCAATCGTTTTCCATGGTGAAAGACACCATGTATCCAACAATTATTATCATTCATCATGAAACAACAGTTTGTGGTCCGAGTAAGCTTTGTAACTGAAAGTAAATTATATTTGAAGCAATGTATAAATAGGACATATGATAATATCAATCCATTTCCTAACTTGATTGTACTAGTCCATTGCACTTTCACCTCTGCACCAGTTGGCAACAGATCCTGTCTAATATGATCAAACAAATCCTTATCGTAACACATATGTTCAGTAGCAACAGAATCTATTATCCATGAAACTAGATTTTTATTTCCAAACATACTAAGTACATGAACTGTAAGAATATCAGAAGAATATATATGCTTACCTCCCATTGAATGATCACATCCACTGTTTTTGCTTTCAATATGAGAAACCATGTTTGCAACTGAAGCTTCTCCAGATGTTCCTATCGATTGTGCACCATGTGGATTAGCAGAACTTAAAAAAGATGACAATTGATCCACTTGATCCTTTGTAAGCATTGGTGTAACTGTCTGTGAAACTGGATTCTGAGGGTGTTGATCAACCATTACTTGATTTGAGGCGAAATTTTTTTTTTCTCATTTCCTTTAAATTTATAATCACTTGGATATCCAATCAGTTTGTAGCACTGTTCCTTAGTGTGTCCTTTCTTTTTGCAATAAGTACAAAATAAATCCCCCTTGTCTTGAGAATTTCCATACATGACTGTTATATATGTGTTCGAAGAGATCCCCAACACATGAGTTTTTCTTTGAGATTGTTATAACATAATCATATTGTAAGCTTCATCCAGTGATGGAAAAGGGTGCTGCCCAATCATATGTGATCTATTTGACGAGAATGATTCATTAAGTCCATTCAAGAATTTGAATACTCTATCTTTTTTATGCATTACTGCAAAATACTCAAAACAGCTTGGCGAGCATTTGCCACATATGCAGTGGGGTTCTGGACGATAGTTTCCCAATTCCTCCCAAAGTCCAGACAACTCTGTATAATAGTCAAATACAGATCAATTACCTTGTTTGATTGCACCAATTTCTGAATACATATGACAAACTCTGTTATCATCTGGCATGAAAAACCTTTTTCTCAACGGTTTCCCAAATATGTTTTGTTGATGGTATGTAGAAAAATGTTTGGGCAAGGGTGTGTTCCATCGATTTAAGAAGCCATGATACTATCAGGTCGTTGCATCGCTTCCATTTGGAGTGTTTTGGATCTGTTAAAATCGGCTCTGGAATAAACCCATCTACAAAACCCATTTTATTTTGTATCGACAGTCCCATCACGAAGGATCTTCGCCATAAGACATAATTTCCTCTTGTGTGGATATGGATGTGGTGAAAATATCATCGGGGCCATGTGGATGTGGAATGGTGAGTTTACACCCATTGTGTCAACAATGATTTCATTGCTTGTGTTAACGACACCTTCATTCCTCGCTACAATATTTTTTTCAGATCTTCTGGTTGCTCTGATACCATGTTAGATTGAATGATCTTCAGCTTGCTGTTAAAGATGTATGCTCCAGCAAAGCTACTCTAAGAAAAAGCAGCAGAAACTTAAAATATGTAAAAATGAAGGAGAACGTGGGAAAAGAGGTTATTCCTCTAAATTCCTTAAAAAAAGAAAATGTAAGTTGTCCAAATCTTTCATAAAACTTATTTCACTACTAATTAAGACATAAAAAAGAGTGACAATAACTAATATATTTTATTCTTCACTTCACTTCATCATCAGTTCCATTTCCATTTCCATTCCAACAATGTAAAAAAGTCTAAATATCGGAATCCGCAGTGGTGGATGCTAGGATATTGGCAACGACGATGGGTATGGAATTCAAACATTTTATTCTGTAACAAAAATTACGAATCAGAAACGATAATATAGTGGAAACGAAGGCGATTGTGGCCCAACTCCGGGGATCATCGTCTAACTTGTGGAGAATTATGAGTATTAGATCATCGGAAAGCTTCGTGAAAACGCTATCCGGATATGTCAGACGCTAGATAGAACAAACGAAGCAGACACACAATTACAACATTCAATATTAAAGATAAATAAACATATTTGTGAGGCCCTAATAATTGGCCCGTTTACAGCCCAAATCCTACTCACCATGAATACAGAGTCACTGCCCGTAGCTGTTTAATCTGCCATTCCGTTGAATGAGGTGTACTGGACTCTGGTGGCAAAGGCCGACAACAAATCTCCAGGATCCGGAATTTGCCATACTATCAACGAACCCGGTAAATTTCTGGTGCATTCGATATGGGTTTTTTTCTCTTTCCCCAAATTTTGTGCCAGAGGATTGTGTGATTTTTAGTTGATTTTCCCATGTTTTCCTGCATGTTAAGCGTGGTTCTTGATGGAATTTTGATTGCTGTATTATGAAGATGCTTGATTGCATCTATGCTACTCATTCTGTACTTTCTTAATAAGTCAAGAGGTTTATAAGCGTGCATGCGTGAGTATTTGCTGCTCATCTTTGTTTTTATGTTTTTATGTTTTTATGTTTTTATGTTTAAAAAGAGCAACATGTAGATGATATATAACTTGGTAATTTAGTGGCGAATGCAGATTGGCCTCACCCATTTTCCTCACTGAATCGAAGTAGGATGGTAGCTGTTGCATGGCTTTTTGTTCTTACATTTTTTCTCCTACAACGTTATCCGATTAGTCTCGCCAATTCTATACAAGGATGTGGTGGTTTCTTGGAGGTATTGTACATCAACTCTGTTCATTGATTTCTTTCTTCATTGAGTTACTGTCTTGAACGTGAAGTGCAAAATAGATATTTTCTTATGATCTGGTAGGCCAGTTCAACGCTTATAAGATCAAGGAAACCAACCGATGGGAGATTAGATTTTTCTCACGTTAAGGTGTGAATTTTGATTATATTTTTATGGCAAGACATATAATGTGAATCTCGGAACTGTTCAAGAATATTGATGTTGATTCCCAAGTAGGTTGAACTTCGGACTGTGGACGGCTTGGTGAAGGACTGGACACAGTGTGCTCCCAACGGCTACTACTTCATCCCTGTGTATGACAAGGTAAACCTTTTCATTTTTCATTATATATCACATGGCAGACTTCCAATGAGGGCTTTATAGGATTGAGGATAGAAAATGTAATGTCTAAGGGTAAGGCGTCTTTCCCTTTCTGTAGATATTTGTTTACTAGAAAGCTGAGAGACCATATGAGTCTAATTTGGAGCAGGAGAATCATAGTGGGAAAAACAGGACAAATAACTCAGAATTAGCTTTGTCGTTGTGGCTTATGTTATAAACATGTGAAAAAGGATATATTGAGGAGAGAGAGTGGTGGCGTTTTCATGTGACTCTTGGTTATATTCCCTTTTATTATTCAACTTAGGATGCAGAATCTCATTTTTCTGCACATAGATGGTCATTATGGGGTTTTTCGTTTTGGATTTAATCAAAATTTCTTAGTTAAATTTTTCTTTTCCTTTTATTCTTTCCTAGTTAGTTGAAATCATTTTATTTAATAATATGCATTTTTATAATTTCAGGGTTCATATATCATAAAAGTTAGAGGACCTGAGGGATGGGCATATTACCCTCAAGAGGCGAGTTTCTTCAGTACTCTTACTTAACAAGAGTGTAAATTGTATTGAGTTAGTTTTTGTAAAAAAAGGTATTGATGTGATTATGCTAGCAGGTTCCTATTTTCGTGGATGACACTGGTTGTAATGCCAATGAAGATATTAATTTTAAATTCACCGGGCAAGTACTAATGCTTTAACTCCCCGTACTAACTTTTCCTACACCATCGTACCCAAAAAAACAAGTTCTTTCATCTTCTAGCCATTGATTTTTTTGCTTATTTGTTTTTCTAAAGTTTTTCAACAATATTCAGGTTCTCGCTATATGGGAGAGTTGTGGGTGCTATTTCTGGAGATGGCTGCCAAGATAAAGACTCTGGTCCATCTGGGGTGAATGTTGAACTTGTTTCTCTCAGTGGAAATGTTATCTCATCTGTTTCAACCACATCAACGGGAAGTTACACGTTTGAAAATATCATTCCAGGTTTTTGCCTCTTTGCTCCTCCTATCCACCCTCGCATTGCATTGGATTTCATTGCATAATTTAGATGTGGCTCGTTGCTATTCTATCAGTTGAGCTCTAAATGCCACTTTTTAAAAATACTTACTCTACCATTACATCAGCCATTTGCACTAGTTTATAGCATGCTGCAAACACACGGAACAAGTTTGAGTCTTGTTCTTTTGCATGAATAAGTATATTTTTTATTCGAATTTTAATGATTCCAGTCTTTGATGCATTGAATGATATTTTTACTGAAATTTCTGTTTTCTAAAATCACCCGCAGGGCTGTATAAGTTGCGTGCTTCTCATCCGGATTATGATATTAAGATCANTTAAATTTCTCTCTGTTTTCATATTCTTATCTTTGAGAATCAATGTTCTGATAAAACGAGTGCATTGTCGAAAATTTCTTGGTGACTAAAGGTAGCTTTCGGATCATATTAAACATTTATTTAATTTGTTCTTAAGTTAGAATTGAGAGCCCATATTATGTTGGCCCCAGCTATAAGCAGGAATTTCATGGGTCGTAAATTGGTGATAGTAGAACGCCAAAGTTTCATAAGTTATTTTGTTTATTGAAGATTTTAACATATTTGGGAACCTTCTGTTTTGTATTAGATCGGCTATGAGGACATCAAGCAGCTAGATTTCGTAGTCTTCGACCAGCCAGAAATAACTGTTTTAACTGGACATGTAGAAAGAAAGGCGACCATGAAGCTCTATTCACAAATAAATGTGGAGATCAGATCATCAAGTGAACCAACAAAGATCCAGTCCATTTTTCCCTT
This sequence comes from Utricularia reniformis, assembly GCA_009725065.1. Classification (NCBI taxonomy): domain Eukaryota; kingdom Viridiplantae; phylum Streptophyta; class Magnoliopsida; order Lamiales; family Lentibulariaceae; genus Utricularia; species Utricularia reniformis. The sequence continues at coordinate 660,486 of RWGZ01001791.1, read as the reverse complement.
GCCAATCTCAAACTTCTTTCAGGTTAACAACTTACCGAAGGGTAAATACGTCATACAGCTTCGATCAGCCACACCATCCAGCAATGCTCATGCATTCAAGTCTGATATTATTGAAGTGGATCTAGAGACACGACCTCAAGTTCACATTGGTCCAATAAGCTTTAGTGTCCAAGACAGTCACAAACAGGTACTTTTTAAATATTTGCAGTATGGCCAGTTTCAGTTATATAGAATGAACCACTATTAAGTTTCTAGAGTCGGGTCAATTTACGTGGGGAGTAAAAGAGGGAAGAGATCATATCGTAAAATACTTGTACTCTACATTCCCTTTTATAAACCAATCCAATCCACATCTAGGACAATTCCTTCATATTCAACAACCACTGTCAATTTCTGCAGTCACCGAATCTTTGCAGTCTCGGTGAAGATGCATAATTTTCTCTATGTTCGTAGTTTGGTTAAGTTGTAGAATTTTTTGCAGGAATTGACACCAGCTTCGGTGTATCCTTTGGTTGTTGGGCTCTCAGTAATCGCTCTATTCATTTGTATGCCAAGGTAGTTGAGATGGTTTCAGTATTTTCTCTTCTCATTTGTGCCATAGTGAAGGAACACCATTGTTGTTCTCTATATCACTACTGACTGAGTGATTCTACAGATTTCAAGACATCTTTAAAGCTGTAACTGAAATGACAACATCAAATGCAAAGAAAGATGTGAAGAAGCAGATGATAAAAAAGAAAGTGCACTGAAAACCTCTTTTGGTTCTATTTGTTATCCTTTTTGGAGAATTCCACTTATTTTGTGCACTGCGAGTGTCCTCTGCGGATTTTGATAGAGAACAAAATCAACTGAATTGTTTCAAGTTTATGTCATCAGTTTTTCTACTACTGAACTAAGCCTTCTGATCCCAGTCAACACCGCAATTCTCTGCGGATTTCTAATCGCTGGTGCCCAAGTTTCACATTGTATGTTTTTGAAGCGATAAGACATCCCCACGTTTGAAAAACAATGCCAAATTTCTCTAATTGCAAATAGGATAAAAACTACCCTCTGTACAAAAAATCATTGTAATCATGTGTTATTTCCAAGGACAATAATCTTTTGCGCACATGTAAAAAATAAAGAGTCCAAGTCAAACCGAAACACTTATTCTTTGGATAATGTATTAATAATATCGATAATACCCTAATACAATAATTATATTAACAATTATATAAAAATATAATTTTGTCGAATGGTCTTGATATTCGGACTCTAGCGGGGAAACCCCATGAAATTAGCAGGCAAACGCCTTAACCTCTCGGCAAAAGCGACGGTCGTTCAGAAAGAATCTATATCTGGCTTTTACAAGAATCTCTAACTCTGTACAAACCACAAATGTGAAAGAGAACTTCAATTTTATTTGACTTGGCTAACGCGGCAGGTGCACACGTCAATTTGTGCGTGGTCAATAAACTTCTCCGCCGCCGACCCCACCCGACCGCCCTCCTCTCCGTCATCTCTCTATATAACCTCATATCTGATATTCCCTAGATAACAATTCCCTCTGATTACAATTCACTAGAAAGCGAGAAACGACAGGATGCTTGAGGATTGGAGCGTAATTGACATCCTTATGAAGCTGGGGGCGTTCATTGCAGTGCAGGGACTCATCTTCCTCATCTTCTCCCGTTCTTCCAGCAGCTTCAAAATCCCACGCTCTCTCAGCATCAACCGATGGGCCGCATCACTCGCAGATATACCCGCCGCCTCTGACTCTTCTCCTACTGGTGGCTTCTTCCGCTCCGTCAGCCGCCTCTACCGTTCTTCAACTTCCCGCAAATCTGATTAGTTTACTAGTTTGTAATAACTAAGAATAGATTGTTTTATATTAAAAACAGTTCAAATTCAAATTTTATAACTGTTATATATTAGTTTACATGAGCACTTGATTGATCTATCAGTATTCGGTTTTGGGGTGTGATGTGTTGTGTTTAAAGAAATCCACATAAAGCAGGAGGTCAAGAAATACGATTTCTAAGTTTTATTGCGAATGCCAGAGCATATGGTTTAAGTAAGCTGTTAGTTGTTTTTTATTCCATTTCTAGAAGCTTAAACGAGTTTTGTAACTTTAAGACTCGATTTGTAGGATAAGTTCGAAAATATTAAACGATATAAAATTAACAAATCATATTCAATTAAAAAACGATAAGATATATTACCGATTCAATAACATAAAAGAAAAACATATATCTTATTTGTGTGGTTACTAGAAAGAAGATTTGAAGAACACAACGAGAAGTAGATTCAAGTTTAAAATATGAAAACTTAATACAACCATATTACATCAAACATATACTTAAAAAACAATACTTGGGCTATGTCCATTTGCATAACTCTAAGCCCATCACATAACAGAAGCCCATTAGATGATTTCCGAAGGCTTAGTTAGCATAAAATCTAAGAGAAGCTACAATACCAATTACTTGTGATGGTAATAATCCCTTAAAGCATACTTTCAAATTTAGTTAGTATTTTGAAATGAATTTCCTTTTAATTGAAATTTGACAATGGTGTTTTTGTTAATTAACTTTATTTCTTATGTTCTAAAATCCAAAGTTAGATGTACTAATTTTCAAATTTAAAGGTTTTGAATGATGATATAACATTGAACTTGATTTTATAAGGATTGTTGATTTTAAATAATCAATTCTAATTTGAAATTTATATTTTGCATGGTTTATATTTCAATTATCAAGAAAATAATTGTAAATATGTTTAATATATTCAAAATCAATTTAACTCACAAATATGAGATTAACTTATGACTAAAATTTCATCGTTTCTCCCAAATTTTGTTTTTTCTTTGCCGTCGATGCTTGAACACTATCTTAACAGGCTTTCTTTCTATCCCGGGATAAGACCTTAAATTTGAAATTTATTATAAATTAAAACAATTGTTTGGGAGGGCCGTCAAATGTACATCTAACTTTGTTAAGAGAAGATTTGATCATTGACATGTATGAAGATGACTAAATAGATAAAAACGACTCCAAATTTTGTATAAAACATATATAATTGTGTTAGATTTATTTTATTTATGATTAATGTGTCATAATGTAATCTTAATTAAATGAATTATTTCTCTATCTAATGTTTGACGCTGATGATATATAATACAATTATTGAATTATTACGTAATGATAAAATCTCTTATTTTACCCAATTAGGTGTTAAGTGTGGAGATCGATAGTGCTATTGATCGGTCACACTTATATAATGATCGACAATATATTCGATCGGGGCACTCATGGAAGATGGTCGGTATTGGTGTCGATCGGTCGAGGATCGAAGTATGCACCGAAGGTGACAAAGGGACCGGTCCGAAGATATGAGATAGATGCAATCGGTTGAGAACCGAATTGAGACATAGTAGGACACATTGGTTTAGGATGTCGTCAGTTATGGAATGAGATATTGAAAGAAACAAGATCATATCAAGTCAATATATATGGACGCATATATATGATTTGATTATGAAAAATCATATATAGGATGTTATCAAATATTAGAAATATTTGTTAGTTACCTTAGTTATTTCAATCACTTCATCTATATAAGGAGGCATAGATCAATTGTTATAATCTCTTGAATTGTAAATTTCATCTTCGTGTGTGTGTTGTATTCTCCTTAAGTGAGAGTGAATTTAGTCGTTCCGCCGATCACGTGGTTTTTACTAATCCTGGGTTTCAACGTTAAAATTCTTATGTCGTTGTTTTCTCATTTGTTTTATTCAAATTTTCTACTTAATCTATCGAGGTGGTACGCACACGTGTTTAATTCCCAAAAATTGGTGGTGGCTGTGGGGTGTAGTGGTGCAATCGTTGATAGGTGACGACAAGGGAAGTCTAAGAATAATGCATTAGTTGCAAATTCTTCCGGTGGTCAAAAGAATAACCGAGGGAAGAAGGGCGAGAGTTCGGTCAAAAGCCGAGGGAAATCAAAGAATTGAGGGAAGCTCGATTGTTGGAATTGTGGAAAGAATGACCACTTCCGTTGGAATTGCAAGGAGCCGAAGAATGAGGAAAATTCATCATCGATAGCGGTTGATTCTGATGATACACTTGTACTCTATCTTGAGAGTCTAGTGGAGTCATGGTGGTTGACTCATGTGCATCCTTTCATTCATGTGTTTAATCAAAAGTTGTTTAAGTCTTTCAGAGCATGGAATTTCGGGAACGTTTATCTTGCAGATAGGAAGTTTCTGGAGATCTCCGGTTAGGGTGATATAATGATCAAATCCTCAAATGTTACTCTTGGACATTGGAGGACGTGATGTATATACCCAGACTAAGTAATAACGTGATATCAGTTGGACAACTTGATTCCAAGGGGTACCGAATGTTGTGGAAAGAGACCAAAGGAGCTTTAGTTATCGCTAAAGAAATCAAGTCCGAGACATTGTACTTGGAGAGACTGGTCGGCATCAATGGGGACTGATCCACTCTCACTACACTAGAGACCAATCGGTCACATGAGTGTCAATCGACTTGATGGAGATTAAACACGTGTGCGAACAACCTTAATAGATTAAGTAGAACTTTTGAATTAAAATAAAGAGAAAACAGCGACACAAGATATATAACGTGGAAACCCTTAATGGAAAAAACCACGTGACCGGTGGAAACGGTCAAATTCACTATAACTTGAGAAGAATACAACACACACACAAGAAGAGGAAACTCGAAATACAAGAGTATTGAAGTGCGTAACAATGAACCATAAGACCCCCTTATATAGATGAGGTGGTTTAGATAATTAATGTAACTAATAAATATTCCTAATATTTGATCATATCATCATATATGATTATCCATGATCAAATCATATATATGCGTCCATATATACTGATTTGATATGATCTTGTTTCCTTCAATATCTCTTTCAATAACTGACGTCTATCTGGACCAAGTGGTCCCGTCATGTCTCAGTTTGGTCCTATACTGATTGCCTTCATTTCATATCTTCAGTCCTCGATTGCTTCGATCCTTGATCGATAGCTTCGGTCCTCGACCAATTGCTTCGATACCTTTGTCACCTTCGGAATTGCGTACTTCGGTCCTCAACCGATCGATACCAATACCCACCGTCTTATATGTGTGCTCCGATCGACCACATTGTCGATCATCATCCAAGTGTGACCGATCGATAACAATATCGATCTCCACACTTAACAATCTCCTACTTGGAGATCGATTATGCATCTTTTTTTGATAGTGTCTGCTCATCAACTCACTTGTTGAGTCATATTAGAAGCTATGCATAGCTCTAGCTTTGCCATAGTAACTCCCTTCGTCAGCATATCTGCCGGATTTTCAGTGACTTTGATCTTTATCAATTGAAACACCTTTCTCTTGAGCAGATACATAATATAGTGATACTTCAACTCAATGTACTTCGTCCTCGCATGAAATATCGAGTTCTTCGCCAAACATATGGCACTCTGACTGTCACACTATACAAAGTTCACTGATCAGTCCATTTACCGATCTCCATCAGAAAATTTTGGAGTCAAACCATCTCATTTTCTGTTTCGTAAATTGCAACATACTCTGCCTCAGTTGAGGAAATTATGCACACTTTTGCAACTTTGACTTCCAACTAACAGTTGTACCACCAACAGTAAATACATACATTGATGTACTTTTCCGATCGTCCAGATCTTCTCCAAGGTTGATGTCCACGTACCCTGTTAATTCTATCGGTCCCCTTCTAAAATATAGCTCATTTGAGGTATCGTAGAGGTATAGCTCCTTCTAAAATATAGCTCCTTTGAGCCAAACCATCTCATTTCCCCTTCAAGGAATGGAAGCAGTGCTATTGTTAATTGCTTGATGTCCCTTTGAGGTTTCGTAGCAACCATAGCACTGCTTCCCAATGCCTTTTCCTAGGGTTCGACATGAACCTGCTCAAAACTCCCACTCCATGTGCAATGTGAGATCTCGTACAGACCATTGCATACATCAAACTGCTGACCGCTAAAGAGTATGGCACATTCTTAATCTCTTCAGCCTCCTGGTCGGTCATCGGCGCCTGCTCCTTTGAGAGTTTGATGTGTGCTCCCAAGGGTATTTTAGTCACTTTCAAGTCTCTCATTTGATACTGATTAATCACATTTTCAATATATTTTTCTTAATACAAGGTAAGTGTACCCTTCTACAGATTTCTCGAGATTCTCATTCCCAGAATCTGCTTAACTGGTCTCAGGTTCTTCATCTCAAATGCTTCGGACAACTCTCGCTTGACTTGTTTCATCTTCTCCATGTCACCCCCTACGATCAACATGTTATCAACATACAGTAGAAGGATTACGTATGTACTTTTACCCCCTCGGAGATAACAATAATTGTCCGTCTCGCATCTTTTGAATCTATGTTCGGTCATTAGGGAGTCAAACTTCAAGTACAATTGTCGATGAGCTTGTTTCAATACATACAAGCTCTTTTCTAATGAAAACACTAGATTTTCTTTACCATGCGCCTTGAACCCCTCGGGTTGAGCCATGTAAATGTCTTCGTCCATATCATCATGAAGGAAGGCAGTCTTCACATCCATATGTTCAAGATGGAGATTCTCCGCAGCAACTATACTCGAAATCACCTTGATCGTCGTCATCTTGAGGACGATCGAGGATACCACGTAATAGTCAATTCCTTTCTTCAGCAAGAATCCTTTGATCGCTAGTATCGCCTTGTAACGTTTGGACCCATCTGCCTCATTCTTTACTCTGAAGACCCATCTGTTGAGTAAGGTCCGATGTCCCTTCGGCAATGCTGTCAAGACCCAAGTCATGTTCTTCGACAAGAACATCATTTCGTCCTTCATAGCAAACTCCCACTTTCCTGCTCACGAGACTCAACAACATCTCGAAAATTCTCTGGCTCGCCATCGTCAATCAACAATATATGATACATTGCAGGAGTGTACCAATTATGTGATCTCCTCTCCCTAGTTGACCGCCTCAACACAAGAGTGACTTGTTCAATATTGTCATCTGTCACCTGGTCTTTATTCTGCTGATCGGTATCGAAACGATCATAGTAAATTCTGACTCCTCATCAGAAGTGATACCGATCGACTCCTCCGATCGGTCAGGGGGTCCACTGCTCTCACTTGATGGTATCACCACTATCACCTTGGTAGACTTCTCTTTAGTCTTTGCGATAGTATCCTTGTAAAGTTGATCTTCGTTGAAGGTCTCATGGACCGATCTAATTATTTTCTTCGCTTCGGTCCAAAAGCTTTAACCAAAGTAAGCAGCTTTATAACCAAAAAAAACAGTATTTGCAGCTTTAGCATCAAGCTTATCCCTCTTCTCAGGGTCTTTGTCGACATACGCAATGCAACCAAACACTTTGAGATGATCCAGCTTCACCTCTTTTCCAGTCCACTTCTCCTCGGACAACTTGAAATCCAGTGGTACCGATGGACTCCCATTGATAAGGTATGCTGCCGTACTCACAACATCCGTCCAAAAGGTCTTTGGTAGACCAGTGTGCAATCTCATCGATCGGGCATGCTCATTCAACTTTCGGTTCATTCGTTCGGAACCTCCATTCTTCCTCGGCTTGTTCGGGACCGATCGCTCCAGCTTAATACCGTTCGCCAAACAGTAGTCTCTGAACTCCTCTCCATCATACTCTCCTATATTTTCTGATTTCAGATACTTCAGCTTGGTTCCAGCCTCGAGTTCTACATCTGCTTTCCACATTTTGAATGTCTGGAAGCTATCAGATTTCCTCCTTAGAAAATAGATCCATATCTTACGGGTACAACCATCAATGAAGGTGATGTAATACTTCGAGCCTCCAATGGACTCGATCGGTACCATACCCCACACATCGGTATGCACGATTTCCAGCTTGTTAGTTTTTCGATCCCGCTTAACCTTCGTAAACATTACTCTCCTCTGTTTACCAAGCACACAATTCTCACAAAATCCGACCTCTTTGTCCTCAAAGGTTGGCAATAAGTCTTTCCGGGCCATGATCTTCATGCTCTTCTCACTCATGGGCCAAGGCGATCATGCCACATCTTCAGCAACCTCCTTCGGTCCTCAATCGATCGGCACTCATGTGACCGATCGGTCTCCAGAGTAGTGGGAGTAGATCGATCCCCATTTGCCCCGATAGGTCACTCCACGTACAAACTCTCAGACTTGATTCCCTTAGCAACGACCAAAGCTTCTTTGATCACTTTCCACTGACCGCTCCCGAAAGACGTTCGTACCCCTTGGAGTCCAACTGTCCGACTGATATCAGGTTCTTACTTAGTCCGTGTATATACATTACATTCTCCAATGTCCAAGAGTAACCATTTGAGGATCGGATCGGTATATCACCCCAACCGGTGATCTTCAGGAACTTCCCATCGACAAGATAAACATTCTTGAAATTCCATGCTTTGAAAGACTTAAATAACTTCTGATTAAAACATGAGTGAAAAGATACACCTGAGTCAACCACCCATAACTCCACTCCAAGGGAAGAATCTGCCACCAATGCATTACTTTTGGTATCCCCTTATGCTTTCGTCTCAATTCTTCACTGATGAGCCGAGCCCGCACATCATCAAAAATGAGTTTCCCTGGTTGACTACTAATGATATCAACTGTGGTCGCCACCTTTTGGGCATGGAACCAAGAACGGCCTGCGTGTCATCATCCCTGACATATCCAACGAGCGACGACTAGTTGCCAAGGTTGCATAAATCATTCAAATGTTCGGCAACGGATGCACCCTCTCCCATCGTCATGGTATACAACTGTGGTGTCAAGAGCACACGATTTTTCTATGATGGCCGCTCGTACATATTGGACAGCGCCGTCATCATACCGTACGTCATTGTCTGTTTGTTGTAGTTGAACACCACATTCTTCGACAACGATAGTTGAACGATCGCCAATGCCTTGCGATCCAATTTTTGCCAATCCGCATCATCCATCTTTGCCGGCTTCTTTTCTTGCAATGCTTCTCCTAAATCATAGAGGGTATTACGGATTTGCATTTTCTAATAGGCACAATCAGATCCGTCAAACATCATTTGGCTTCCCTTATCGTCACCCATCGCCAATTGCACCCATATCATCTCACAACCACCACCAATTGTTGGGGATTAAACACGTGTACGAACAACCTCGATAGATTAAGTAGAACATTTGAATTAAATCAAAGAGAAAACAACGACATAAGAAATTTAACGTGGAAACCCATAATGGGAAAAAACCACTTGGTTAACGGAAACAACCAAATTCACTATCCCCTGAAAAGAAGACAACACACACACACGAAGAGGAAACTCGGAATACAAGAGTATTGAAGTGTATAACAATGAACCCTAAGACCCCTTTATATAGATGAGGTGGTTGAAATATTTAAGGTAACTATCAAATATTCCTAATATATGATCATATCTCAATATATGATTATCCATGATCAAATCATATATATGCATCCATATATACTGATTTGATATGATCTTGTTTCATTCAATATCTCATTCCATAATTGACGCTCATCTTGGACCAAGTGGTCCCGCCATGTCTCAGTTCCGTCCTTGACCGATTGTCTCCATCTCATATCTTTGGTCCTCGATTGCTTCGGTCCCTTTGTCACATTCGATATTGCGTACTTCGGTCCTCGACCGATCGGTACCAATACCCACCGTCTTCCATGTGTGCCTCCCGATCAACCGCATTGCCGCTCATCATTCAAGTGTGACTGATCGATAACAATATCGATCTCCACACTTAACACGACTGAGGAATGTTGCCCAACGGTTGATGATGAGAGAGCGTGGGATTATGAAGCTGCTGGAAGAACCGGGAAGATGAAGAAGATGAGTCCCTACACTGCAATGAACACTCCCATCTTACCTTACAATTATATTATCTCTACAATCTGATATTTACCTTGAGACATTTTGTAGTTATCCAATTGAATTTTTTTCTAATAATCATTTCTAACACTTACTTTTTAGATAACTTAATAATATTAAGAACATGTTTATTCCCGACACAAATATTGTCTATTTATGGGGATTTGAAATAAATTTAAATACAATTTATTCATCAACGTGTCTAAGTGTGAATAATTAATGTGTACACTACTATTGCATATGAAAGCTTTAAGAAGAAACCCCAACATTATGATATTTATAACATAAGTTTAATGGTCTATCAACATAAAATAATAAACATTAATATATAATAATTACATGAATCATAATAATGAAAAAAACTAACATCATAATCACAAGAACTTGTTTACGGATAATCAATGTCAGAGACGAGGTTAAAAAGAGAGAATTGTACAAAGTTATATTTAAATTATTTAATTTTTGTCCATGATATATTCTCTCTTAATTATTGTCGCTTTGGGCTAGTGGTTAAGGCGCGTGCCTGCTAAGTAAAAAACCATTGTCCCATTAGGGGATGACAACGGGAGGATATCGGGCGGTACACAACTAACAACTATCTACGTCGTTTAACATACCGCCTACATGTATAATTAAATCTAAGCTGATAATTAATTTTGTAAATGGTTAACTAGTCTGGTAGTTGGGCACATATATATAAAACCACTACCCGTCCCTTTTAGACGAGTAAGTAATTTTTTAACCAATCGTACATCTATCACCAGTTTAACTATCAAAAGATGCCTCAAATATGACAATATCCAACAGGTAGTAGATCGGATAATCCAAATTATCATCCCTAAGTCCCATTGCTTGCTTCAAATCCTTAATTTGGATATTCTTTTATATTAACACAAACAACATTAAATATTTATTGGGTGTTTTTTGGGATTAAAATATTAGACGAGATAAAATTCTATTACCAACATTTTTTATTGAAATTTGTTATAAAACAAAATGTTTGGTATATATTTTATAATTTGTATTATGCAATTTTATATGAGTTTATTGACACTATAAAATTTTCCACATTATTCCTATAAAGTTCGAGTGATGCTCAAACTCTATACATGAAACCAGTGGAGCTAGACCTTCTCATTGAATTCTTCATTTCCAGGATTGAGGATTCATTCTCACTCAATTCTTTCATTTTCAGAAGCAAAGATAATGCGTTAAGGGAAATAGATCTACTGAAACGATTTGGACCAAGAATGTTTTCCTCGTTAATTTCATGATGAATACACATTGCTTCTTGATCAATTGCCAAAGGGACTTCATCAGGCTGAGGTACTTCACTTTGATCTTGAAAGAAAGGCTGGAGAGTGGCAATGGAGACGGAGGAAGATGAAATTTTGTGTCGACAAATTGGACAACTTGGATGTGATTTAAGCCATGCATCAATGCAGGGGAGATGAAAAGCTGTTAAGTTTATCAAATAGTATCAAGTTACAATTATATAGAATAATATAGGAAATTTTAAAATTTCATATAAAATCATTTTTAAAATAAAATAAAATCGTTCCATTATGTTACATAATTAATTTAAATATGAAAATACTAAAAGGTTTGAAGACATTTTTAGTTCCATAGTTTGGGTTTTTTGACAACTTTGGTTCCTAACTTTATACATTTTAGAAAAACAATCACCAAAGTTTGACGTGCAAAATCGATCCACAAATTATTCATTTTTTTGCAAAATCAGTCTCCAAACCTTTGTGTGTTTGACATAATTAATACCCAATGTTTTAATTTTTAACAATTTTGGTCCTCAACGTTTTAAGATTTTGGCAAATTTAATCCTAACGGCGTTAATAATCCCAAAGTTTGAAAATTGAGACAATTTTAGTACAACAAGATTTACGGGTTTTGTGATGTTTGCATATGACCCTTCAAGTTATGGGTTGTGTAAATGTCATGTCTTCTAAGTTATACACTATTTGAGAAAAAATATATATGTGTAATCTTTTAACTTCAATTAAATGTATATTAGATATTTCAAATTATCATTATCGTTTACCATCGACCATCTGACGATGCCATTAATATTTTATATTATTAATACACAATTCTCGAATTTAAAGGGTCAATTTTGCATAATTTCTAAAACAACAAGGGTCTTATTGTATACTTTGTGAACTTTGAGTGTCAATCGTGCTAACGGAAAAATGTTTGTCAACTTAACGAAAACTGAGAGTTACAGTGTCAGAGATAAAAAAACAAACGACATTGATAACTTTATGTGTCATTCTTGCAATTTCATAAGTTTGAGTCATGACCTTCACATAAGTTGGAGGACTACTTATGCAATTTTCTCGAAACCATCAATTCTAACCTATTCAGATTAATCAATAATGCAAAAGTTCACAATATCTCTTCCAATTCAATTTCTATATTAAATTAAGGGTGTGCAAAAGAATCTGATGATTCAAATATCTGAAGTAAACAAATCATTTTTTAATCGTTTTTTTCGGATATTTGAAATGTAAATATTTAATTGAATCGAATCGAATACAGTTCCGGATCGGATACGGTTTTTGAAAACATTGATATGATCCGATATTTATTAATATGAGTGATGTTTGTAACTAGCCCACATACTTTATAATGGGCTTGTTTGGAACAGCGTTAAGAAAGTGCGGTGAGGTGTGGTGAGATAAACTGTGGTGAGTTGAACGCATTTATAATAACATGATTTTAAAATTTGTTTTGTAAAAAAAGCGGTATGATGAACGTGATTTTAGTAAAAATACATATTTACCCTCAAGATAAGATAATGTAATCCAATGTTTTCATTCCGGTCCAGCTTACCGTTTCGGTCCGGATCGGTACGGCATGTACGAATTTTTATTTTTTTATTAAACAAAAATATTTAATTTTATTTTTTTCCTGGTCGACCCGAAAAACTCGGGTTCCGACCAGGAAACCCGATACCTGTCGAAATACCGGTGCCACCCGTTTTTCGCCATACCCACCGGTATATCGGCGGTATACCAGTCAGTATGAAAATATTGGTCTAACCTGAAAAGTTTGATAACAAGAGATAAATATAAAATTTCCATATTGGTTAAGACGGTGATATGTGGATCGGTACCATTTTTTATTTTTTTTAACTTTAAAAAAAATTAAAATAATAATATCGATGTTTTCATGCCAGTCCAAAATTCTGTACCGATCAAGAGTTATATGAGTGTACGACTGGTATACTGGGCGGTATCCATTTTTATTTTAATTTATTTTTTAAAAAATAATATTTTTTTAAGGTCAGACCGTGTAAAACCCTGATATCGACCCTAATATCTGGTAACGAGCTGTAGAAAAAAAATATCGATACTTCCATAAATTTGATGGTATACCGTCTTGTATGAAAACATTGAATAATATTTTATTATTTTTTAGGGTTGGAGAAAAATCGAGATCCGATAGTAACATGATATTAGGCGATACCGGTCGGTATCACACCGATATAAAAACATGTGATAAATGTAATATAATGAAACATTAAGTAATATGTATTACTAATAAGGATATTTTAGTCTTTTACAAAATCGCGTTGGGATGGTAGATGCTATTAGCAGCGGTGGCCAAAACGCAGAAAAATAAGGGTGAACGCACCGCAATTTAACTTATGTTTTTAAAAATCACGTTTTGGAAAATTGCGTTGAACTCACTTGAGTTTCTAACGCCAACCCAAACAAACCCAATAGTGTAAAGGCGATGCCTCTAAAGTTTGTAAATTGCATATAAAACCCCCAAAGTTGATATAATGTACAACGCACCCTTAACTTTTAAATGTTATAAACACTATGCCATCAAAGATTAAGAATTGCATTGTTGGCACCCAAACTTCCAAAATAGTTTATATTTGGCTCTTATACTCGTTAATATTTTAAACGTCTCCATAGTTTGTATTTAACTTATTATCCTTATCTTATTTGACCATTAGCCTTGAAAAGATGTAATGACTATTCACTCAATAATCATTCTTGAACGGTTTTGAAATTTCGGAGCCTTGTCATGCAATTTACAAATTTTGGGGTATCGCATTTACACTATTTTAAACATTAAGGGTCAATCACGGAAGTTTCTCTTATTAATATATTATTAACTGTATTTTAAAGTGTAATATATTGTATTACTCTTTTATTCTTCAAATTTTCGAACCATAGAGGCTACATCTTTTCTTCTTTATCTAACAATTTATTTTCTTAATCTCTTTAATTGTTCATTCACTTCTGTCAAACCACATTTCATCAATTTTAAAGTAAAGTATTTTTTAAGTAAAGACATCCAAATCGATAGTAATTAATGACAAAGATATATAAATAAATTATGTGCGATTTTTGTAGATTAATGCAGTTTGTATGAAAAATTATTCATTATATATGTTATTATATTTTAATCAAGTTGTAATGTCTAAAAGTTTAAGTTTATGGAAACTTAAATTGAGGAAAATACATGTTTATTGTTTTGTAATTTTTAAGGTCATTTTATACAACTACAAAATATTTTTTTATAATTAACTATTTTTACTTATCAATTTAAATTCAAAAATAAAACTTTTGATATACACAAATCAATCCTCAAACCGATCCACTATTGTGGATCAATTTTGGATCACCATTTTGTTGATTTGTATCCATCGCATTAGATCGGATTGAAAAAAATAGTGATCGGATCGGATATACGATCCACGCACATCCCTATATTCAACCATATTTCATTTAACCACAAACTTTGTCATCAATGATGAAAATGAGTCCCAAACTATAATTCTTAATTTTGGGTTGAGAGTTTTTGAAAAATATGACATATTCAATTAGATCATTAATAACTGTGATTATGCCAATTTATGATATAATAAAATTGAGGAATTTGATTTCTATTTTTGAATTTAAATTGGATTTCTGTAAAATTTGAAAGATTGAAATTGGAATTTAAAAAAAATATATATATGAAAAAATCATACCATGGTGACATTTTGGCAATAGTCTCAATAATTGGTTGTCTTGGAACTCAACGAGGCACACAGCACACTCACCACCTCCTTCAATCAAACCTTCTTCTATACGGTACCTGCACACGGCAATTTTCATAATAATATCCTCATCCAAACCATTTGATGCAACATGCAATTGATCCCGTGGGTTTTCTTGATCAATTTCTTCGACTGAAGCATTATTTACCCGCCCGGAATATCTTTTAACCAAGATATAATATGTCAAGAGGATTATTACTCCGACAAGAAGTCCCATAAGGACAATGATCAATGGGAAGACGGCGTCAGTTCCAGGGCTTGGCGGCGGAGGTGAGAAAAAGAAATAACAAAACTGTGGACAGTAAATGGTGCAGAGCCCTTGTGAACAACCCTTGAAATCATCAAAAGAATTCGAGGGATTTGTGTTCTCAACAGAAGCCATAATGAATCAGTGTAATAGGTGAATTTTGAAAGCAGCATCCTTCTGCTTTGTTTGATCGTATTAGATTAAAGGCACTGAAAAGATGAAATGTAGTTTTCAAGATGAGTCAAATCATTAGTTGGTGTTGTGGACTTGTAGAGTGTCCTGCGTTTCACCAACATTTCTTCATCTTCACCTTTTCTTGTCACCAAATAATGGGTTTATTTAGATCTACTTTGAAATGTTATGTGGCTTTTATGAGAAAATTATTGTATTGGTCCCTAATATTTAAAATAGTGTAAGACGATGTCCCCAAAGTTTCAAAATCGTTCAAGAATGACCCTCGAGTGTATAGTAGCGGTTTTCGTATATTTTTGTATAAGTTATTTTGATAATTTATACGTTATTTTTAAAATTTTCAAAATATGGAAACATAGCTGTTGTGGTCTGAAAACCGAGGTATCAACAGTCGTCATGTTCGTTGCAAGACGAATGGGGTTTTAATTTGTTTAATGTGGGGGGAAACGATTATGAATAAAAAGAAAAGGAACACGACAAATTTAGAGTGGAAAACCCCTAGAAAGTGAGGAAAAAACAAGTTGATGAAGAGTTAGAAATGTCCTTAGTCGATTCACTAATCAAACCGTTCATTATAAACATAAGATGGTTAATTAAGGCAGCAAGGAAAATGAAACACTCAAGAGGACACATCCAGAGCTAGGGGGTTTTTTCCGTTTCTAAAGTGTTCCTTTTATATGCTTCCCTCACTGTGTGAACACGAGGGTGTCGTTTTGTGCTTGTCTCATGCGGCTAGGTCAACCTATGTCAGGTGGGAATGCTGTCAGGCGTGACCCTATTTGGATGCGCGGCGTCAGGCCTTTCGGCGCCGCTAACCGATTGCCTCTCGACCGGAAGAAGGTCTGTACGGTTCTGTCAGGCACGCCTCTAACAAGGTTGTCAGAGGTTGTTGTCACATACTGAGAAATATGGATGGCCCAAAGTGTAGTTTGCGTGATCTGGACCGAATGGTGGAAGGCATGGTTGAGCCCGGAACGCAAGACACGTAGATGTGACCGTCTGGACCGATGAGGGGAACCATGCACAATTCTGGCATTCAGTCCCCGATCGCGCTCTTTTGACAGGCTTTCGGGTCCATCTATCTTCGTCGGGCCACACGTTTATTGGAAGTTGGATTTGAGGCCTCCAAGTTCGGTTTCTGTCACTTGGGCCGGCCTAGCAAGAATTGGGCCTAACATGGTTCGGGGTACAGGGATCCGAAGGTCTCATCAATAGTCATTACATATTTTCAAGATTAATGGGTCAAATACAAACTATAGAGACGTTTAAAATATCAACGATTATAAAAGTCAAATATTAACGGTTTTGGAAGTTCGGGAGCCAACCATACAATTCTCAAATTTTGAGGGCATTGTGTTTACAACATTTAAAAGTTGGGGTTACAACGGCGTACATTATATAACTTCGAGGGTTTTATATAAAATTTACAAACTTTAGGAACATCGTCTTTACACTATTATAAAGTTTGAGGCTATTTACAAACACCACTCATACTTTTATATATAAATAATAATAATAATAATATTTATATTTTAATTATTAAAAGTAAGAGTATATTAATCCTTTCACAAATGACAATCGTTTCACAATTGATTTAATTAACTCTAGAAAATCGTGATTTTTTTATGGATGAACGTACCAATGGTACGGTTAATCAAATAAACGGTGTCGATTATATGGTTAATCGGTTTTTAAGGTTCGGTTTCGTATCGGTTAAACGATTATACAGTCGGTAATCGATTTTATTTATAAATATCGGTTTTTATGTTGGTTAACCGATTAAATATGAATATTTTATGTGTTTAGTATTCTTGTAAGGTTACGATTTTCTTGTTTTTCAGAATTATGTTTTCGTATTTCACAATCTTTCTAATCATGATAAGTGTTTATTTTGAAAATTAGAATATATTGGTTCTTCCAAATTTCTTGAATTATATTAGTGTTTATTCGGGATCTTTCTTTTATTGTTCATTTGATTATTGAATTTTTATGATTCAATTCTTTTTGGAAACCGAGTCTTCACTCCTTTAGCTAAGCGAAGTGAATATGTCTTTTTTTTTAATGTCTACTATTTGTGAATAAAATGAAATGATTAATTCAAGAAAATCTTATTGCATTTTTGATTGATTCGTCATTGTTGCTAAATCGTTCTCGAAAGTCCAGTCCGAGTTCCATGTTTAGATCTTTTTTTATTGTTCACTTGACTCAACATATGTGATGAGAACTCTAGGATCGGGTATCTTGTGATGGGTAAGGCCCAGCAACGATTGGGCCAATTCAAATGGCGAAAATGAATCCTTACAGCCCACTTACACCTCTAAGGAAGAACGGCTCGATGTTCAGCTAGAGGACCGAAGCTGACCTTAACGAAATAAAGTGTTTTCTGCCAGCTGGCACCTGGGTTCGGTCCGAGCGGTTACAGAACGGTTACAACTCACGTTTTCCACGCTTCGGGTCTTCCCACGTTTACCACGCTTCGGGCCCGATCACGCAGACCACGCCTCGGTCCCAACCTCGTTTTACATCCCGCGATAACAACCTCTAACAAACTTGTCAGAGGCCATTACGGAGCGTGATTTACACACTCTATGAACTCTATAATACAGGGCAAGACGACGGAAATAGCAGGACCCTTTGGACGCGGAAGAACAGGCCGTTACCCTGCGGGAATTCTTACCGCTTTCTTTACCTTGTCATTTTCATTAGCCACTCTTGTATTGACTATGAGTTATTTCATTAGTGAACAGCTAAGAGCATAATCTGCTCTTAGTCGAGTGGTTTTCACCCCAATTCCTGGGGTTTCCACTATACATCACTGTGCATTTATTTATTTCCAGCTTTTGATTGTCTTCCACATCTAAAACAAATCAAAACCGAGTTCGTTTGTTGAACGATCCGGACGACTGTTGGTACCCCCTAAAAAGGGACCATAACAGTTTGGCGCCGTCCGTGGGGACGATTCTCTAATCCCATTTGAGTTTTCTACCAGGGATAGGATAATCAAATGCATGGCGGCTGGAACTCCGACAAATAATAGTGACGTGCTTCCCGACAGTCTCCTAGCACCAACATTCACTTTACAGGATCTGGAAGCTGTCGTAAGGAAGGTGGTACTGGAAATTACGTCGGAGAGAAGTGGAACAGAACCACTGGCTGTTTCAATCCTTGTTCCCAAAAATAGAGGTTATGAGAGTGATCCTAACGAACGCAGCACTGATGAAGAGGAAATCATCAGGCGTGGCGTCACAACGAGGAGGCCTAGATATCGATCTACTCCTCCCCCTCCGGCCAGAGCTCTAACTCCCGCTCCTGGAAATGACCAGGAGCAGATGCAGCGACGAATAGATGAGCTCACCAGGGAGTTGGATAATATGCGTGCATTGAAGGATTGCGAACCGAATCTGGGACGCAATCCTGGTTTATTTAACAGGGACATGGAGGCTCCTATCAGGTGAAGTAAGGATGACGATTGGTGGCATAATTTACATGCTGTTCAAACGTCATCCCAGCAATCTGAAGGCGTATCAGCCGCCTTGGGAGATTTGATGCTCCCCTTTTCTGAGGAAATCTGGGCAGCAGTCCCAGATCGGCATTATCGCAACCCCGAGGGGTTGCCGACATTTCGTGGCGATGGTGATCCGATCGATCATGTCGCTGATTTCGAGTTACGTATGGGAACGGTTCG
>RWGZ01001791.1:613176-641310 GCA_009725065.1 Utricularia reniformis | reverse complement strand
AGTGAGGCCCAGCAACCGTTGGGCCGATTCAAATAGTAAAAACGAATTCCTACAACCCATTTACACACTTAAGAAAGAGCGGCCCGATGTTCAACGAGAGGACCGAAGTTACCCTTGACAAAATAAAGCGTTTTCTGCCAGCTGGCACTTGGGTTCGGTCCGAACGGTTACAGAACGGTCACAACTCACGTTTTCCACGCTTCGGGCCTTCCCACGTTTACCACGCTTCGGGCCCGATCACGCAGACCACGCCTCGGTCCCAACCTCGTTTTACATCCCGCGATAACAACCTCTAACAAACCTATCAGAGGCCGTTACGGAGCGTGATTTACACACGCTATGAACTCTATAAATATAGGGCAAGACGACGGAAATAGCAGGACCCTTTGGACGCGGAAGAACAGGCCGTTACCCTGCCGGAATTCTTACCGCTTTCTTTACCTTGTCATTTTCATTAGCCTCTCTTGTATTGACTATGAGTTATTTCATTAGTGAACAGGCTAAGAGCATAATCTGATCTTAGTCGAGTGGTTTTCACCCCAATTCCTGGGGTTTCCACTATACATCGCTGTGCATTTATTTATTTCCAGCTTTTGATCGTCTTCCACATCTAAAACAAATCAAAACCGAGTTCGTTTGTTGAACGAACCGGATGACTGTTGATACCCCCTAAAAAGGAACCATAACAATATGCATATTCATTTTGAAAATTACAATATATTGGTTCTTCCAAATTTATCTACTTTTGACTAATTTAAAAATAGAAAAATCAATATATTACAAAATTACAATTTTGACTATTTTGTAATATTATAAAATTACAATATATTGGCATATTCGAAAAGTAATAAAATTAAGCTCTCAAAAAAATAGATTGACCATGGAACAAAGTTTGTAGGAAAATTTTGAAAAATTATCGGTTAAACGATAATCGGTTAACTATCGGTTTGTTTCGGTTTCGGTTTGTTATAAATTCATAAAACGGTTTAACGGTGCGGTTTCGGTTATAAAAAAATGGTTACAAACCGATTAACCGCAAATATTTTGACCATTTAACCCACTGAATCTCACCCCTACATACCACTATTTTATTTTTGTTTTATGTGCATTGAAAAATAACAATTTTATGATTAAATCTATGCGTACCGTAGTTTCAATCAACGTTCCAAAACAAACTCAATTTTTTAACCACCAATATGTTGATAAATTTTTTTAACCCATCAATGGCTTAACATAATTTAAACCATAAACTAAAAACTTAAACTACAAAATCTTTAATTTTAATCCTAAAATAAAAAAATAAAAAAAATTAGTCCATTTTAACTCGTGGCTAATATGGATTGATGGATTAAATTTTACAGCCCAACCCTACACTAAAATTTGACAGAACAACCCATGGGTTCACCTGTTTATACTGGTTGGATCGACCCATTCAGAATGTGACAAAAATATAATTTAATAAAAATATGAATATTAATTAAGTTTTGATGAAATATTTTATATGTACACCGAGGTAAAGGAAATTCAGTTGGAACACACTGGAGTTCAAGTCTCCCCTTTCAAAGGTGGTGCCAAGGGTCGATTAGAGTTGGCACCGGAGAAGAAGTAATTCTTGAACCAGTAAAATGTCACAGAATCAGCTGCAGGGTAGCAATATTGCTGCTATTCCGGTAAATGAGGTTTACTGGACTCTGGTGGCAAAGGCCGACAAGAAATTCTCCAAGATCCGAAATCTGCCATACTATCAACGAACCCGGTAAATTTCGGGTGGATTCGATGAGTTTTGATTTTAGTCTTCCCCCAAATTGATAGAATTTGATTACTGTATTATCAAGATGTTTGATTTCATCTATGCTACTGTTTCTGTACTTAGTAAAGAGGATTGTAAGCATGGATGTGTGAGTTTTTGCTCCTAATCTTTGTTTTTTTTTCTATTTCTTGTGCTGAAAATTTGCAACATGGTGATGATATATCCTTTTTTGATAGTCAGATACGATACATACTTCTATAAAGTCTTTAAGGTCTACACTGAGCTTTGGAAGTTTCAACAAGAGAATAGACAGAAATTGGTAGAAGCTGGATTGAAAAGATGGGAGATTGGGGAAATTGCCTCTCGGATTGGACATCTATACTTTGGTCAGTACATGAGGACTAGTGAAGCAAGTTATTTGTCTGAATGCTATATATTTTATGAGGCAATCTTCACTAGGGAGTATTTCAAGGATGGCCTTTACCAAAATGTCAATCTTGCTAGCAAGCAGTTGAGGCTTCTTGCTCGATTCTTGACTGTTTGTTTGGTCCTGAACCGTAGAGAAATGATTCATCAGCTGGTAAATCAGCTTAAAATATTACTGGATGAGTGTAGAAGAACTTTCCAGGTATTTTCTCAATCAACATATACATATTTGATTCATTACGGCCTTCTGTACATTCGATTTTTATTTGGTATTTGTGCTATGGAACTAACACATAAATGCCTCTATTTTCTAATAAAATATCGCATTGGAAAGACGAGTTATCTATGTATGATGCTGTTTCAGGAAACTGATTTTAAAGAATGGAAGATTGTTGTTCAGGACATTGTTAAGTTCCTCAAAGAAGATACAGCCTTTATGAATATCAGGCCTTTGAGATATAGTGTCATTTTGGACCTTCACCCAGATTATCTACCGCAAGTTACTGCTGCGAAGAAGAAGCTAAGATTGAGAGATGCTTTGCTATGCAGTTATCACACTAATGAGGTGAAAACTGAAAACTGAATTTCAAGTTTTAGTTATTCTAAATGTAGTAATACTTTCTTGTAAGCTGAAAACTGAATTTTCATTTCTCAAAATTTCTCTTTTCAGGTCAAGTTTTCAGAATTTAATCTTGATACTTTGAGGATGTTACAGTGTTTAGAGTGGGAGCCCACTGGTTCCTTTTACCAGGTAAATGGCCCTTCCTCAACCGGAACAGGATCTTCAACCTCCCAGAATGGGGCTTCTGGGCTAAGTCGTGTTAACCGTGATATAGCCGACCCGACTTTGCCACCAAACCCAAGAAAAGCCATCTTATCCCGGCCTTCCGTTACCCACTTTTTAGCTGTGAGTAATTGTTATTGCATTTGCTTACTCAGTTTTTTGCAGTGATCAGGATTTGAAATTATGTTCTCTTGATTTTTTATAAGCCATAGGATTGGCAAGTGTGATAAAATGGCCTTTATAATGCCACATTTAGGATACATAACTTTGTGCAGTTAAATAGAACGTGAATTCTTCACTAACATTAGCTGCTGGTCTATAAACTTAATGCGAGATAGCTGCACGTTTGGTCGTATTTACCGGGTTCTTTTTACCATCAGGTCCTAGGATCAATTTGTGAGGAGCTTCCATCTGATGGAGTTCTTCTAATGTACATCTCAGCTTCAGGTAAAAATAATATATTCTCTTTTATGCCCACTATTTCGAGGTTTTATTAGAAGCCGTATGCACAAAATTTACTACAGGATGTAATCCACATGATACATCTCCCCCTTCGGATAAAGAGAATTCTATGAGTTCCATAGAAAGCATCACAAGAGACTTCCAGATTCATTCTACCAATTCTAACAGCCCTACTTCAGACAATGATACGGAATCTGATACTGTCTGTGATTCAGGATCAACTGCCAACTGCTTGCGTATTGGGACGAATGAACAACCAGGTGCTGAACTAATGTTTTTTTGCAACATGAACCCTTATGATGATATTTTTTTCCTTTATGAAATATCCCAGTGGTATATTTCAGGTATGAAGTGTATATATCCTTCAGATTTATTGCCCTTCACGAGAAGACCAATTTTTTTCATCATTGACAGTGAAAACAGCAAAGCTTTCATGGTTAGCCTTTCTGATTCTTGTCTTTGTAGTTGGAGTTATTGTTACATTACTCCTCCCCGATGATTATTCCCGATGCATTAACAGACTATTAGCGGATCAGAGAAAGGAGAACGTGTTGCTATGCTTCTTTCTCCGACAAAATCATTGTCATTTCGTAATACAGAGAGCCCGAATCAACCTAATGGAAGCTTATTTACATCTTTTCTCACAGCTCCTTTGCAGTCTTTTATTCTCTTACTTGGATTAAGTGGCTCAGACACTGAAGTAAACAAATTTTGCCATAACAATTGCTGCTTTGTTAACTGCTACTATCCTAATGAGAAGAATATGGTTTCAGGACATGTATGTTAAAACTGAGAAGCTATTCCAGTCTTTGATGATTCAATGTGGGTCGTCTTTGGCATCAACCGACGATCTTGATCCCGTATGGTCTCAAATATTAACAGATCCATTCTTGAGGAGGCTTCTTCTCACGTAAGATTATCTATTTATTGACTAAATAGCCAATTTCCATTGCTAGTTTAGCCAACAGTAGTGATATTTGATGAACTTTTGATGTGATGCAGATTCATATTCTGTCGATCCGTATTTTCCTTGTATTATCGAACCTCCGACAGGATGGAATTTCTACCAGAATGCATACCATCACTTCCAGAAGTAGCTTCACCAATGAGCAATTCATGCCAAAGAATGATATTTCAACTAGCCAGCTTGCTTGGAGTGAATGAGAGATTCATCTTCACAGATGCAGCTATGATGCCTGATGATTGAGCTACCATTTCATTCAAAGCACCTTAACTACGGTATGCATTCGACAATTGTTTGCACTCAAATGCTAATACATGTTTTCAGCCTACTCCTATTTGGTTTCTCTACCTCTTATTGGAGCCTGAAAAGAGTGTTTTAAATACGAAGGATGTGATTTGCGCACATTGCATAATACAAAATCAAAATGTATAATGAGAATATATATAGTGTTTTATGTATACATGTATTAAATTATAAATAGTAAAAAAATTATGGATAAATATAGAATATGAATTAACTTATAATGTAAAAAATAATTATTCTCTTTACTATAAATATGAAATTAAAATTTTAAACTAAAATAAAATTTGTAAATATAAAATAAATTACTAACATTTTTTATAAAATAAAAAAAATATTGAAGACCCTAATTGAAGAAGAACCCAACAAGTAAGAATATCAATGTTAAATTATAGAAAAAACAATTCACTATTATGTAAATTATAAAAACAATAACAATTTGATTTGGAAAATATATAGGTGAAAAATAAGAAATATGATGCATAATATATTTTCAGAATCAAATCTAAATTTGATATTTCACTATAATTGAAAAATCAGAATATATTATGAATCAAAATTTATAATTAAAATTTAAAATAAACATTATTCTTTTTCAAAAATAGATTATGCATTCCATAATCGCATAATTTGTACATATATGAGTGAACCGTTTCCTTTATAAAAAATGATTCATTTGTATATGGGTGGATGTTCTAAGGTATACTGACCAAGCCTTCCTGTGCGATAAAGATTTAGTAATTTTGTAGCTACCACACCATAATTACATGCTGGTTGGGAAGGCAGGTGAAAAGCATTGATCAGAAGCTTGAATTCTTCTTGAATAAGTCCAGCTAAATCTTCATCATTCCCTGTGGATCCCGTAAAAGATGAAACGGCATGATAAAGCGCAAGGCGTACATCATTGACGATCAAGTCCTGCACTCAGAATCCCCCCTTCAAGGACTAAGTCACAAATGTTCACATGCTTGTCTGTTTTCATTAGGAACAACTTTTTACCTGCGTGTGATCGCTCTTGAATTGCTTTGATGAGATATTTTTCAAATGGGTGTTACCTTCTAATGCTTCTTCTCCAGCTGAAGCATTACATAACTTGGCCCAATTCTTGTATTCGTTGCTCATGTTCATGATGGAAAGAAGATACTGTGCAAGTTGTATCTCGCCAACTACAGTATCTTTGAATGCTCCTGTATTTCAAAATTAGAACAAGTCGGTTGAAATTATAGAGTCTAGCCAAAATTACGACGAGAGAGCGTGAACAAACGGGATTAAGGGGAGGAAACCACATATTTAAAATATTTGATATATGTTGGCATTCTTCACTCTTAAAATCTAATTCATTTTTCTAACTAATGTGGGACAAATTCAACATAGTCCATGCTAAAAGTAGAGAATCAAGTCCATGATACCTGATAAGGCAAGATTGGAGCAGGTCTCGTGATCACTCAGATAGGGAGGCAGAATACCTGGTGTATCCAACACGTATATATTAGGATGGCTAGCAATCTGCATTCTAAAAATGACAGTGTGAAGACTAGCAGTGTATTTACTATTTATTGCATATAACCTCAGATAAAAAAGATGTATTTTTATGAATCTCCTTAACCTTGAAGCTGGTTATGCTTTTTGTCTCCCCTGGTTGTGCACTCACAACTGAATGTCTTGACTTCCCTTTCTCTAATTATTTGTATCAGAACAGGAGATTTCACAATCATAAAGAACAGGAACAAAATTGAGTAACAACAGAAGGAACCTGTTGCTGATATTCTTCCAACTTGATGCAAAGAGTTGGCTAAAGCTGATTTCCCTGTATTGGTAACTCCTACTAGCATTAATGTTATGGTGTGAGATGGATCATCTTTTGTCTTCAATTCTCTGACTTTTATTTGAAGAAAGTTCAGGAGCTGCATGTTTATATATGATCACATACTCGTTAAGTTTTATGCAGTTTTATTGCAAGTTACTAGAGAGATTGCAGATTTACCTCCTTGATATTGTCACGATTATGTGAATTTACCGCAAAAGCGACAAGTCTCTGGTTATCAAAAAACCTCAACCATTCCTGCAAATGGACATTTACAATTTTGCTAAAACAAGTGATGTCCCATGAAATATGATCACCATTTGCAGAAGCAGGAGAGAAAAANTGGTATTCAATCATATTATTTAATCTTCATAAGAATGACAATTGTGTGCTTCATATGTGTGACGTTTTTCATCAGCAATATGACGGGATTTTGGATATGTGCATTGTGTACCCCAGGTGTAAAGTGCATTTACGAATCTGATCGGGATGCATTGAAATTAGGAATGATAATTTGGGTTATCCGTTCCGCTATCCGTCGGATAATCGCATCGTTTGGGCGTATTTGGATAGTTAAACGAGTGATGAATGTGCAATGAGTTGTAAAATTACGCACTCGCCTTAAAGGGGGCAGAAAATGATTCTACATATAGCAGCCATACTACCTGCATAGAAAATAAATTACCCATTTATATTATATTGTATATATACATGTAAAACTACCTTAGATTAAAAAATCTATGTTCTAGTTTTGCATTTTTAGACGAAAAATAAATGAATATTAAATAATTTTAATACGATATCCATGTTGTTTACTAAACTTGTATTTATCAAGTTCGAAAGAGTTAATTTCTTATTTTTCTAATATATTAATATTTCAAAAAATCTATATTTTTGTTTAATATAAAATTTTTTATCCCCAAAATTTCTTTAGTTTGATATTGATTTTTTAAGATAGTCAAGTTTAAAGATATTAAAAATTATGATTCTAAAATAATTAATTTGTGTTTTGTATGAAATATATTTAACTATTTTGATATTAATTTTTTAAATTAATCAATTATAAAAAAAATTATAATTCAACAGTTAACCGTTAACTCAATGGTTAACATCTGCTTTTGGGGAGACGGTAAGCGGTTAGTGGTGTAACTACCTCATATCCTTACCATTGTCATCCCTAATTGAAATTACTTGTGATGTGTGACAAGTGCATTTTACGAAATAAGGGTGCATTGAGATTACTCGTTGTTGTGGTCTAAAGACCTAGGTACCAACAGTCAACATGTTTGAAATTATCGGAACCTGTTTTGATATTTGTTTAGATTGATGAACGATAATGTAAAATGCAAATAAAACAACGAACAATCGATTTAATGTGGAAAACCTATGAGAATGGGAAAAAATCACCTAACTAAGAATAAGAATACTCTTAGCCGAATTCATTAATAAAACAGTGAAGGTTACAGTTTAATACACGCTTAAGAAAATGACTAAGTAAACAACGAGAACCAAAATGACAATAATATGTGGTTGCATGCGTGAAAAAGAGAACCAAAATGAAATATCGGTCCCCGAAACACCTCAAGGCCGATGTTCGCATGACCTTCGGTCTTGTAGATTAAATGGGCCTTTGGGCTTCCTCAGCAGTATGGGCATCGGGCCTTGTTATCTTAAGTGAGTCAAATTATGCCAAGTTTTGGATATTGGGACTTGTAGGTTCCTCTCTTGTCACATGGGTTGGCCCATAGTAGTTTGGGCCTCCATCAGTTCGTAATACCGAGCCCTTGAGCTATCATCACTCGTGAATTGAGATTACTTGGTCATTTGGCAAACTAATATTTTTAGGAAAATTTGTTGAGGGGAACCCCCACTTTTATTACCGATTCATAGTTCGAGAAAGGTTATCTCGAATGGCAATTTTTTGAGCTCTCGACATAGCCTATCTTGAATCAATTTTCCCTATCTCGACGGGCTATAGACATGGGAAAACCCTAATCGACGCGGGATAGCGTGTCTCAAACGTAAATCAATATAAGCAATGTAGCTTCAAGATTGAGAGACACACCCACGCCCCTATCCACATCAAAAGGCGCCATATTTCCCTTATCAAGTAATCAGCTGACGTTTGTTGTTCGTAGTTGAAGTTTGGTAGCATTATTATTGCGTTTTATCGCCAGAGAGTTTGCCGGAGGTATTCCATAACAGCCGTGCCACAGCCCAACCGCCGCCACACCGCATCTGCCCCACCACCGCGCCACCGTCGCTGTAACCACCGCTGCAACCTTCACTTCCCGTAGATTGCTTCCTAAATCCCTAGTATGTAAATGCTCGGTATTTTCCGTTACTTTGTATCATATTTTATCGTATAATGATTAGAATATTTGATTGTGATTATGGGTGTTCATTATTCGGTAGAAACCAAATACCAAACCGAGTGCCAACAGGCATTCGAAAGTCTGAAAGTTTATTTCAGCAATCCCCCCTTTATGTCCCCGCCATGTTCGGGAGAATCGTTAGATCTATACCTGGAAGTTTCAAAGGAGGCCGTCATCGCATCATTAGTGAGGCTCAATGACAAAGACCATCGACCAGTGTATTATGCGAACAAGAAATTACAGGGCGCTAAATCACGTTATGTAGATCTTGAGAAATTTATATTAGCCCTAATAGTCACCTCTAGAATATTGCCACATTATTTCTAGGGACTATAATTAATAAGTCAAAAACCTTGTGGGTCGATGAATTACATAACGTTATGTGAGCATATCGAACGTCATCCCGATCCACCACCACACTCTACCCCTTCTCATTAGTATAAGGATCAGAAGTTGTTTCCACAACAGAAGTGGTCATCCTATCATATAGAATAACCGCCTATGACGACACTTTGAACGACGAAATGATAAAAATGGACCTACTGTATGTAGATGATCTTAGAGAAAGAGAGGACATTCGTACGGACATATGTAAGAAACAAATGGTGAAAAGACAAGAGAAGAAGATTAGCCCACAACTATTTGCACTAAGAGATTTGATGATAAAAAAGGTTGAGGTATCGAAACATGTTGTCAAGCTAGATAACAAATGGGAAGGTCCATACCAATTCACATCCGTAGTAAGAGAAGGAATTAGAAAATTGCAAACTCAAATGGAGAGTAGTTGCCACGAACATGATATTTCAAATTTAGAAACATATTATGTGTAAGCACGGGCCCTCAACTTGGTATTATGTGTAAGCACGGACCCTCAACTTTTTCAAAAAGAAAAGTAAAATCTCATTTCTTTTTACCATATTCTGAATTTATGAATCCAATGCGAAGATACAAGAGTAATCGATGCGGGGACTGGTTAAATCGGAGGAAGGTCCTTTGCATCTAAAAAGGTGAAAGTGGAAAATAGATAGCATAGGCTAGAATGCATATTAACGCCCGTCGTATAGTCCATCAACCTTGAACGCGTCGATATGGATTCCTAGTTAAAATACTTTTATAAATGAGGAGCGTCTTATCTGTAGCATGAGTAATTGCCGATACATACATACCATGGAAATTTTTCAAGTTCAGGGATGATCCTAAGGCACCACACTTATTCCTACAATGAAAATGACACTCCTAACCCCCCGCTACAATCACAAACACATACACACAAATAAAGACGCTCACCTCTTGCTCAACCCATTCTTAACGTGATCTAAAAAGGTAGAACCACTTAAAGTGAAAATGTGTTTATGTTTAAATGGGGGTTAGAAATTCAGGCAAGTATAAAGATTGTACACTAAACGTGACGCCACTCTCATCTAAGCAGCGACACAAATCTACGCCTTTGGTAGAAGAATGTGAGGAAGTCCGGATTAACAGAAAGACAGAGACGCTTGTTCAGGTCCCAGATATTGAGGGTGGACCGAACTATTTAGATACGCTTATGTCGTACCACGTATTAAGGGCGATTAATCTCTTCTAAAAATATTTTAGACTGTTTATTCTTAGATCAGTCAATTTTTAATTACTCGAAATTTAATTGTTGTGGGGACACGAGAGATATACGAGGTTGGGCCCACAATGTGTGGGTTTACGTCCTCAGGAGAGCGAAGCTCTACCTTGGTTTTCACTATAATAATCGAGAGATACAATTACAATGAATAGATATCGGTAATCTGAGCAAAAACGGTACGAAAAGCAATCAAATCTGTTCCGCCACACCGAAACTGCCGAAAACTCACGAATAGAGGTTTGGCCGCGAGTTTTTGAACCAAATCTCGCGAATAGTGATGTACTCGAGTGAAAACTCGCGAACGAAGCAAAGTCTCGTGAATAGTGGCTGAAATGGACCTGATCGCGAGTTATCGAACCAAACCTCACGAATAGTGATGTACTCGAGTGAAAACTCGCGAACGAAGCAAAGTCTCGCAAATAGTGGCTGAAATGGACCTGGTCGCGAGTTTTCGAACCAAATCTCGCAAATAGTGGCTGAAATGGAACTGGTCGCGAGTTTGGGTGCAGAATCTCGCGGATATGGGTTGAAAAGCGAAATCTCGCGAGTACCTTCACAAGTTCGAGCGAGAGCATTGCCTTGGGAGGTACAAAAAGAGTCCGAATCCCTTTTCAGTGCTTTGAGGCTCATATTTATAGAGAAATCCAGTCTAATTAATAAGTTTTAGGCCTAGGAGCCCAATTTCACTTGATTCAGCCCAAAGTACTCAAATAATATTTAATTAAACTAGAATAAATGTCATACCGCAATAGAACTTCGGAAATGCATCTCTATCGAGAATTAGCCGGAAATGTCGATGAGATAATACCGGAAAACCTCGTAAAATAATTCATTGCTTCCAGATATCGAATATACAACCAAAAATATTGCTACAACTTACCGGCGCGTTACTCGGGTGCCAAATTACGAAAAATACACTTGGCCCCGTTCGGGGCCAAATTTGTAAGAAACTGATAGAAACGTTAGTGAAATGCTCATATATAGGCCCGGGAGGTCCGAATTACGAGAATACCCCCAAAACTATAGAGTGATGTAAATATACGAGAATACCAAAAATATCATCTAGCCACGTCGGACGAGCTCCCGGAATGTCATAATACCAAAAATATCCCAGGGTAATATCAATAGTCCCCTGGTTTTCAGATTCAGACTCTAAGTCGTAAACCATATCATATTAGCTCGTCCCAAAAGTCGATGATCGTTCGGGAATTTTTCCGGGAAAACAGGGGGTAGGGTTGGAAACCCTTCGCAGACGCGATCGTTTTAACACTAAGAACGTAAGATTTTGAGGTCGGGAGATAATCTAGGGGATTTTTCGACTCGGTGTCCGCCACTATAAATAACAAGTCTGCCCCCTGTTACAGTACCATTTCGCAGAAACTCAGCATTCTCGCGACATTTCGAACGAAATCTCGCGACTACATCGTTTGAACAGTGACACATGCAAGCTTGTAACTTTCTAAACGAAAACTCGTGATTGCATAGACTGCACAGTTCCTCTTGCTACTTTTGGTACGAAAACTCGCGAGACACTTAATAAAATCTGAAAAAATTAGAAAAAATTGGAATAACCTTAATTTCGAGAACTTAACACCATGTCTTCCGGCTCTGCTCATTCATCGAACTCCGATGCCTCGTCATCCCATTGCTCAGAATCCTTATCCGGGTCGGGGAGTTCCAGTTCGAGTTTGTCAGCTTTCCATTCTCCCATCACGACCCCTTATCCACACTTCTTCGATCGAATCGCACATCTTGAGAATACGATAGGTCCTCAGAGTTCTGCTGTCAAAGCCTTAAAATCTATTGACCAGCCTTATACCATGCACCCTTGAAAGTGGATGTCTATCGTGGAGAATTACCACATTCCTTCCGATTGTGTTCTATACCAACCGGGTCCCTCTGATCGGAATCTACGTGCACCGGCTGTCACTCATGTTGTTTGTCTTGAGTACCTAGTGTGTGGTCTCCGCTTTCCGCTTCACCCGTTCATTTCCACACTCCTAACTTGTTTAAATATCCACATCTTCCAGTTGAACCCAAATTCGATATCTTTGGTGGTTGCCTTTATCATTTTTATGCAGACAAACGAAATTTCAATGACCGTTGATGGCTTCTTCCAAATCTTTCAAATAAGTACCGCTATCCATTATGGTGCTCAAGGTTGCATCTTTTTTCGTCAAAGGCACAAGAAAAGCTCTTTTCCATTCTCAAATCCCCAATCGAATCATGACTGGAAGAAACTCTTCTTTTTCGTCACTTGTGTGGGTTCCACTAGGTTGTCTGCACTTAGTCTTCCATGGCAGTTCCCAATTAAGGGGGAATCTTTCTTTCCGGAGTCTTATTATCCTATCACACGATCCGTTATTCCTAAAGCTTTAGAGAGGATACTTATCGTGTGTGCTAGATCGGATGGTATTGATTGGACACCGAAGACACTATTCTATGCCTCGATCATGGTTGCTTCCAACATTCTTCCGGCCCCTACCCATTTTAGTAGGGGACTATTAGGTATATGGACCATGTATTAATACTTAAACCTCAACAGCTCTTCCTCGATAAGAAAACATTCCTAAATCCAGCGCATATATGTTTTATAATCTTTTGAACTGTATTTCTCATGCGACTTGTTTATTTTGCAGATAAATAATGACTCCCTCTAAAGATCGTTCAAGATTAGGTGATAGATTGAGATCACTCCGTACTCTAGTTACGGAGAAGGATGAGCTGATCTTCGAGATGACACCAGGGTCTCAGAACCGCACTGCAGCGGTGGAGTTGGAGCTAAGCTTGCAAGAAACAGTGCCGCAAACAGAAGCGGCCGGACCAGTTACTCC
Source organism: Utricularia reniformis (assembly GCA_009725065.1). Lineage (NCBI taxonomy): Eukaryota > Viridiplantae > Streptophyta > Magnoliopsida > Lamiales > Lentibulariaceae > Utricularia > Utricularia reniformis. Next base: position 627,996 of record RWGZ01001791.1, on the reverse strand, counting down.
GCCACCACCTGCCACGACAATTGAGAATCCCGGGCCAATAGAAAATGAGCCGACTTCAGAGGTCCCCGAGAGTCTCGAAGATTTAATTCATGTGTCTCGGCGATTGGAACTTGCCGCCAGAGAATTCTCCCCCGATGAAGGGATGTATGATTTCGCCGAGACACTGGTGGACGTTGTGGGAGACAACGAGGAAGGTGAAGTAAGCGGGGGTCAGCCGAAAGACCCGCTGGTGAAGGAGGTTGTGCAAAAGACCCGTCCGGAGGGAGAAATAAACTAAGAAGCTCATTCGGATAAAAGGAAAAGACCGGTGGAGGGCCCCACCGTTTTGGAGATTGCGGAACCTATTAATAAGAGTGGGTTAACTGCTGAGTTCCTCGATGCCTTTCGCATAAGAGATATACCGAAGCATACAGTGAAGGAATGGCTCGAGATGGGAGGTCAAGCTGGCCTCATACTAATAAAAGATGGAGTTACCGTTCGAATTCCGAGGGGTGTTAGTGTCTCCAATAGACCGGCCTTGACGTATTTTGACAGGAACCCGTCGTTGCCACCGCGTGGACGGGACGACCACACGGTATTTACCGATTTTAGTCGGCTGATGAGGCAAGTTGCGATAACGCGTCGCATGATGAGAGAGGTTTGTAATAACGTTGACCATTGTTACTTCCTGCGTTACTCGCTCTATGTTTCTTCCATATATTATTTGTTCATTCACTGTTTTTGCTTTTCTTTCAGATGGAGTGGACGATAGTTGAGTTGAGCATGCAGCCGTAGTAGGGGAATACTGTAATGTTAGGCATTCGGAGCTCGACAATCCGGATATAATCGGGGAGCAGACGAAGAAAGCCATAGAAAAATTAATTCAGAATCAGCGGGAAAAGCATGCCCAAGACATGGCAGCGCTCCGGGTAGAACACAATAAAGCTATCGAAGCTCTTAACCGAGCTCATCGTAGCGAATTGACGGAGTTTGCGGCATTTCACATCGGGAAAGGCATGCTCTCGAGAAGTCCATAGATACCCTCAAGGCGAACGAAAAATACGCTCACGACAAGCTGAGGGAGATCAAAGCTGAGACCGAAGAAAAGCAGAAGAAGGCCAAAGATGCCAATGTTGCTGATAAGAAGGGTCTAGGGAAGGCCCTGGAGGAGAATAAAGAGCTGAAATCAAAGAATGAATCCCTCCAGTCTACCGTAGACCGTCTTCGAGCTCGAGCTGCTAGGTTGCAGTCCCAGATCAATGATTGTTTCCGGAAACTGATATGGGAGTTTACAGTGCACTCCCTGACTTTCCGAAACCTAGCGGCCGTAGCTAATGCGACGTCGGCTGCCCTATATTTCTTTAGAGGGAGTGTCGAGATTCAAAGAATCCTTGGCGTATCTCTAACCCCTGAAGAGAGAGGAACACTCGATCCCAATATGTCCGGGAAATTCGAGTCAGTGCCTGCAGAGGAAAAATTGGATTGCTCGCGGGATCCGTTCGGGGCGCTCCAGTTCAATCTGAAGGAGGACTTGCACCATCAACTGTATTCGGAGGAGATCAAAACCGAAGAAGGCCCACCACCCGATGCATTTCGAAGATTGGCCTCATTATTCCCGGAACCAGTAGGTCCCCTCGTGGGAGATCTCCTTAAAGACGAGGAGGTAATGGGTCATCGCAACCCTCCGGTATATACTCCCGCTATTGTGGTAGAAGCTCGTGTACGCCATGAGGCTGAAATGGCGGGCTTTGTCCTTAGGAAATCTACCACTACAAAGATTAAAGAAAAAAGGATTACTCCCCCCTCTCCGAAGATCAAGTTGGTAAAGAAGCGTCCCAGCAGGCCTGGTGAAGGCTCGGGTTCCAAAAAGCAGAAGAAATAAACTTCCGAATATTATAGTTTCTTCACTTTTGTAATCTCTCCCCATTTTGTATTCCCCAGTGTATCTAAGAAATTACTTTCTTTTCTTTTTAACTTCTCGTCACACTCTTTCAGAAAAATATATCTCAGTTTAAGGATTGTACCATGAAATTTCCATCACTCTCGCCTCAATGGGAATATACTACCACATCACCTTTTAGATGGGAAACCAGAACGGTCAAAACAGAAAAACTACGACACAAATTACACGGTCACATCAACAACATAGCTAATCACGTCCTTCTATCATACACCGAGTAATCGCGACATTTTGACATAACTTGGCAGCCGCGATGTTTTGTCATAACATGATAGTCACGACCCTTTGACTATTTTTCATGAGGTTTTGCCTATTTTAGGATATTCTTATTTCTATCTTGGCTTTCAACGTAAAAACTGTGTCTTCATTGCATTTCATAATCTAAGTTGTCTAAACAACAACAAATGTAAGAATTCGATTATGCAAAACTTTAATTGTCTCATAATCGGGTGAGTATTTGATACTCCTAAAAATGAATCATAACAATACTATCAAAATCTCGAGATACCAAATAAAATTTCTATATTATCGTATAAAAAAAAATATTTTTAATATTATTTGATGCCAAAATACAAAAAAAATTACCAAATAATTATGATAATATATATATATATATTACAAACATAAATAATTCTAATACTCATTTATTTTTACAAATATTTTATAGAATTTATTAAAAAAAACTTGGGGCAAATTTGCAAAATAGCTTCATGCCAAATCTTCGTTGGCTAAATAGCATATATTTAAAAAGACTTGGCTAAATAGCTTTCTTTTGTACAATATTCGATAACTAACCTATTTTTAATTAAAATAAATCAAATAATTTATATATTTCATATATATATTANCGGAGATAACATAAATATCTCCGGCCACTTCTCTAGGTGGCGCCTCATTTCGAGGAGGTTGGGCACCATTTTCAGCAGTTGGGGGAGCAGCAGGCTCCTGTCTCCCACCTTCATTTTGCGGAGCTCTGCCGCCACGGCCCCGCCATCTTCTTCTTCGGCCCTGACCACGGTTCTCGCGACCGTGTTGGCCTCTTTCCTGCTCTGGCGGAGGAGACCTTCGGTCCTCCGTCCGATCATTATAGTTTCGGGGCTGTCCCCGATTATCTCTTCCCCGCGGCCTATGACGATCGTCACCTTGATGGCCCCTTCGGGGGGATTCCGCTCTTTTGCCCTTCTGACCGTTTCGGTCGGGCTTTTCTTTACCTATTGCCTCTACCGTCTCTTTCAACAGCGGGCACTTCAAGGTTGGATGATCGCGATTATGATGAAGCTCGCAATACACCCGGTTGTCCTACTGCTTCGGGGGGACGTCTTTTTCATTCACAGCCGCTACTTCATGCGACTGTTTCTTCGGGTAGGAGACCCTATGATCGTCTGCGTGCTCAGAGTTCCCGCTAGGCTTCCGATAACCCAGCCCCAGCGCTTCATCTACCTTAATATATTTGTTGATTTTCTGAAGCAGTTTCCCCAAGGTAGATGGTGGGCTCTTCACCAAACTGGCCGAAAGGCCGCACGGTCCTAAGACCTGCTGTAGAATATCAATTTTATCGCGCAACTCGAGTTTGATGCCTCGGGCGGTCCTGTTGAATTTTTCCATAAAGGACCGAAGGCTCATTTTCGCCGGAATATACTTTAGCTAGTATAGTTCCTGCCTGCTTCGGGGCGGTCCTACATTTGGAGCGAAATGCTCTGAAAAAGCCAAAATAAAACCGCCATACGACTGTATGGATCGGGCCGGCAGATTTTTGAACCAGGTTCGGTCATCGCGTTGCAATCCTGCCGCGAAGATGCGGCACTTCAATGAATCCGATGCCCGAACTGTTCCCATCCGTAACTCAAAATCAGCAACGTGATCAATAGGATCACCGTCGCCTCGGAATGTCGGCAACCCCTCGGGGTTGCGGTAATGTCGATATGGGACCGCTGTCCAGATTTCTTCTGAAAAGGGGAGCATCAAATCTCCCAAGGCGGCTGATACGCCTTCAGATTGCTGGGATGACGCTTGGACATCATGTAAATTATGCCACCAATCGTCATCCTTACTTCGCCTGATAGGAGCCTCCATGGCCCTGTTAAATAAGCCAGGATTGCGTCCCAGATCGGTTCGCAATCCTTTAGCGCACGCATACTCTCCAACTCCCTGGTGAGCTCATCTATTCGTCGCTGCATCTGCTCCTGGTCATTTCCAGGAGCGGGAGTTAGAGCTCTGGCCGGAGGGGGAGGAGTAGATCGATATCTAGGCCTCCTTGTATTGACGCCACGCCTGAAGGTTTCTTCCTCATCAGTGCTGCGTTCGTCGAGATCACTTTCATACCCTCTGTCTCTGGGAACAGGGCTTGAGATAGCCGGTGGTTCTGTTCCACTTTTCTCCGCCGTAATTTCCAGTACCACCTTCCTTACGACAGCTTCCAAATCCTGTAATGTGAATGTTGGTGCTGGAAGACTGTCGGGAAGCACGTCACTATCATTTGTCGGAGTTCNTATTTCTATCTTGGCTTTCAACGTAAAAACTGTGTCTTCATTGCATTTCATAATCTAAGTTGTCTAAACAACAACAAATGTAAGAATTCGATTATGCAAAACTTTAATTGTCTCATAATCGGGTGAGTATTTGATACTCCTAAAAATGAATCATAACAATACTATCAAAATCTCGAGATACCAAATAAAATTTCTATATTATCGTATAAAAAAATAAAATAAAATATTTTTAATATTATTTGATGCCAAAATACAAAAAAAATTACCAAATAATTATGATAATATATATATATTGTTATGGTCCCTTTTTAGGGGGTACCAACAGTCGTCCGGTTCGTTCAACAAACGAACTCGGTTCTGATTTCTTTTAAATGTGGAAGACGATCAAAAGCTAAAAAGCAAAATAAATGCACGGCAATATATATTGGAAACCCCGTGAATTGGGGTGAAAACCACTCGACTAAGAGCTGATTATGCTCTTAGCCTGCTCACTGATAAAATAACTCAACAGTTTATACAAGACAGGCTAATGAAAATGACGAGGTAAAGAAAGCGAGAAGAATTCAGCAGAGTAACAGCTTGTTCTTCTGCGTCCAAAGGGTCCTGTTATTTCTTTCGTCTTGCCCTGTATTTATAGAGTCGCCGGCGAGTGTAATCCACGTCATGTAACCGCCTCTGACAAGTTTGTTAGAGGTTGTTATCGCAGGATGTAAAACGAGGCTGGGACCGAGGCATGGTCTGCGTGATCGGGCCCGAAGCATGATAAACGTGATAGGGCCCGAAGTGTGGAACGCGTGAGCCTGTAACCGTTCGGACCGAACCCCGGAGCCAGCTGGCAGATAACGCTTATATTTACTAAGGTTATCTTCGGTCCTTTGTGTTGAACCTCGGGCCGCTCTTCCTGAAGGTGTAAGTGGGCTGTAAGAGTTCGTTTTGATTATTTAAGTCGGCCCAACTATTATCGGGCCTTACCCATTACCGGGTACCCGGTCCTAGAGTTCTCATCACTAGCCCCTCGGGCTTGATTGCCAATCGCAGAGGTGATACAAGGCCGATCACATGATGTTTACACATTCATGAGAACTGGGGACCGTACCTGTAGATAGTGAGAGTCCAGGGGACCGATCTTTGCCTTAGAGCAGGAGTCGGTTACGCTTAAAATTTGCTAACATATGTTTAAATTATCTTTTTACCTTTGATATTCTTTAAATATTAATATCTTGGCCCGCGCCTCTTCATATTCGAAAACTCAAGAGGCGTGATGAGTGCAGTCCGTACTGTCACAGTTGTGGACAGTATTACGTGGCAGCGCACCATTGGTTGGGAGATTAATATTTAACTCGGGGTTCTGGGCACTGTTTCTTCTCATCGTCATTCTCGTGAGAAAGAATTTGCAGTCAAGCTCTGTGCCCTCAACCGCTATTTCGTCAAACCGCCTTTTCAATCTTTTCTTTCTAAGGTAAACGCTTATGGCTCCTAACAAAACGCGTTATCCCTCTATGTCTGAGTTGGACATTGAGGAATTTAGGTCTAGNACACAGCATATATAGTGGAAACCCCGTAAAATGGGGTGAAAACCACTCGACCAAGAGCCGATTATGCTCTTGGTCTGCTCACTAATGGAAATAAGAGAAGTTTACACAAAGCAGGCTAATGAAGATGACTAAGCATAGAAAGCAGTAAGAATCTGGGCAGCGTAACAGCCTGTTCTTCTGCATCCAAAAGGTCCTGTCTTTTCCTTCGTCTTGCCCTGTATTTATAGAGTTGCCGGCGAGTGTAATCCACGTCCTGTAACCGCCTCTGACAAGTTTGTTAGAGGTTGTTATCGCAGGATGTAAAACGAGGCTGGGACCGAGGCGTGGTCTGCGTGATCGGGCCCGAAGCATGATAAACGTGATAGGGCCCGAAGTGTGGAACCGTTTTGTAACCGTTCGGACCGAACCCCGGAGCCAGCTGGCAGATAACGCTTATATTTACTAAGGTTATCTTCGGTCCTTTGTGTTGAACCTCGGGCCGCTCTTCCTGAAGGTGTAAGTGGGCTGTAAGAGTTCGTTTTGATTATTTAAGTCGGCCCAACTATTATCGGGCCTTACCCATTACAGGGTACCCGGTCCTAGAGTTCTCATCATATATATATTACAAACATAAATAATTCTAATACTCATTTATTTTTACAAATATTTTACAGAATTTATTAAAAAAAACTTGGGGCAAATTTGCAAAATAGCTTCATGCCAAATCTTCGTTGGCTAAATAGCATATATTTAAAAAGACTTGGCTAAATAGCTTTCTTTTGTACAATATTCGATAACTAACATATTTTTAATTAAAATAAATCAAATAATTTATATATTTCATATATATATTAATTTAAAATATATTGTTGTGGTTTCTTTTTAGGGGTACCAACAGTCATCGGATTCTGATCGTAATTAATGACCAAAAATTGGTTTTTATTTGATGTTTGTGGAGACACCTTGAAATACAGAAAAAGGAAAGAAAACGGGCAATTTTAACGTGGAAAAACCCCATAAGAAATGGGAAAAAACCACGTTGTCGAGAGGAAAACCTCTACGATAAATTCATTAATAAATCAATGAAAATGTACAAATTGAGTAAGAGCAGTGAAATAAATTTACAACAGGTTAGGGCTAACAGAAATTGGTCTCTCGAGCTTATCATTTATCTCTGTATTTATAAAGGGGGAGGCGCGTGTGAATTACACCCTATAACCACCTCTGACAAGGTTGTTTTCCCATGCTGGAAAACGTGGGTGGACTCGAAGCCCAGTCTACGTGAGTAGGTCCAAAGCGTGGAACACATATTGATGGGTCAACATCCAACATGTCTGATCCTAAGCTGTTTGCCGGGACCGAAGTTGTCTGCATGGCCCTAAGCTGTCTACCGGGACCGAAGCTGTCTGTGGCCCTAAGCTGTCTGCCGGGATTGAAGCTGTCTGCTTGGCTCTAACAATCTGCCGGGACCGAAACTGTCTGCTTGGCCCTAAGCTCTCTGCTGGGACCTAAGCAGTCTGTCGGGCCTGATCCTATACTTGGTAATTTCAGTTGTTGAATCCTCGCTTAAGCATGACCAACTTTATCTTGGTTTAGAACTCATCGTTTGTACTCGATTTTATGTTTCTCAACAAGAACGCATCCTTGGTACCCGGTTTTAGGGTCTCAACATATATAATAAATAAAATTATAATATATTAAGGACTCTTTTGTACCGATCCGAAATTTTGTACCATTTCTGACCTGAAAAAACCCGGATTCCATCCTAGAAACTCGATACCGCTCCAAACACTAGTGCCGCTAAATTTCGTCTTACCAGCCGGTATGAAAACAATGATGTTAAGATCGAATTAATTTTAACGAGTTTGAATTCAAAATATTTACGTTGTAAAAATAATTAAATTCATTTAATAAATCGTAAGAATTGCTAAAATATATTAATTTATCATATGAAAATATTGATAAAACATTATATCGGGTATCAACCAATATATCGGTCATACTCTACGAATTGAAACATATTTTTTCATATTGATCGATAGGTGAAATACATGGCGGAATCGAATTATAGGGCCGGATACCGATCAGTATTTTCAATCGTAATTTCACATATCGATCAATATGAAAATATATGTTATGGTTTCGGGGCTTAAGACCGATATATTGGGTGTTTGCCAAAGTTTCGTAAAATAAATTTTAGGTGTCCCCGATACAATATTTTGTTAATATTTTCATATCGTAATTTAAATTCTTACGATTTATTAAACGAATTTAATCATTTTTACAGCTTAAGTGTATTGAATTCAAACCCGTTAAAGTCTATACGATCTTAATATATTATAATTTAATTTATTGTATATTTTAATTAATATATATATATATGTAATATATAAATTATTTAATTTATTTTAATTAAAAGTAGGTTAGTTAGCTAATATTATATAAAAAAAGGAGCGACGCGTATATTTAGTCCCCACAGTTTTCTAGTTTTGACAAATTTGGTCCCCAAAAGTTTTCTAATTATGGCAACTATGATCCTCATAGTTTTTAGTTGGCAAAACCAGTTCCCATACTTTCAATATTTTGGCAAAATCGACCATCAATGTTTAATGTGTATGTCAAATTTGGTCCCCAATATTTTCAATTTTGGCAATTGAAGTCCCACAACTAGAATAATGTCGTATTTGGTCCCCGTAGTATATTAATTTTGGCAAATTTAGTCCCTAATGACTATGACTTTATTAGTCCTCAAAGTTTGAATTTACATTAATTACGATTCAAAACCTTAAACGATAATCAAACATAATCAATGATTTCATATTGATTGGTGGGAAATCGGGAGGCACCCGAATTTGTCTGTTACATCCCGATATCGAGTTGTAGTGTAAGATAGCGATTTACGGGTATGATACTGTGAAACATAAATCATTTTTTGGATTCATATAAATAAGAAAACATTCGATTTTTCGTTCATAACTAGTTCAATTAATTAAATTAAGGTAATATTTTATTTATTAAAAATAATGAAAATGAAGTCTATTTGTCGGCCATAACTCGGTTCATTCAGTTAACTAATTCTACCGATTATTTTCTAACTATAAAATGCATCATCATTCAACCTAAAACAAGTCGAACGGAAGACAAATTAAATATTACACGATAGTAAATGCGCCAAATAACATCATTTAAATCGGATGACTAAATTTGTCAAAATAATAAACTTTGGGGACCTACACTGNATTTCACCAACTTCATTTTATGTACCAAAGGTTTGCATCCCATTTGAAATGATAAAAAGAATCATCATTTTATTTATTGAAGGGATTGTCTTTTAACCCATGTTTTCCTACCGACAATTACGTCAAATAATGGACAATATTGTATTTTTTTAGTAATGCTCAGTACTAGATAATAGGATCGATTTCCATATTTACGGATTCGATACTAAAAACTAATTAAATATTATTTTTTTAAAAAAATATAATAAAATAAAATTTAGTATCCATCGGTCGGATACAGAATTTGAGAGTGATACAAGAACATTGGTTTTAAGATGCTTTGACCTTGTGAATTAGTTGAAAAATGAATAAACATGTTTATTTGATCACAAACAAAAGCAATTCGTGCTCACGAAGTATTTTGATAGCTTCATGCAAATTAAACATAAGAAGGGTTCGAAAGAGTGTGAGATCAGACCTGTACAAGTCCTGGAAATGCAAGTAGTTGGCTGCCTATATACATTACATACACAACGGCCTTTACTTTCTTCTATGGACTTGATGAAGAACATGCTTCCTGCCTTGCCTCTCTTAAATACCCGAGAAGCGCCTCAGCCTGTCAATTGCAAACAAAAATATACAACATTACAGATTCTCATTCTTTAATTAACAATCTTCTTATAAACTAGAATATTTATATTTTCACAACCGATGAGACAATATTTCAATATTCCCCTTCAAGTCGAACGGGTCTTAGTTCGATTCAAACCTTCAATAGACTCGGTAGTATTTGAGTCATAGGTCGATCTATTTTGTCACCCTTTTTTTCCAGAGTTTTTCTTTTTTTGTCACAAATCCACCCTAATTCTAGATTCAGTGGGTCGGGAGAGTGTCGAATCACATGAAAAAACTAGTTCAAACTAAGATGAGACAATATTTCAGAGATAAAATAATCCATCAAGTCCCCAAGACCCAAAATCTACTTCAATCCAGTCTCCAAATTCATTAAGTTCAGCATAACAAACCTAAGATGGGAAATCCTAATTCCAGAATGTATTAAAGGATCAAGCTCCGAAATGTGGAAAACTAACCTTGTTCTTAGCTTTGGCCGTACCGTTCTGTGATAAGGCTACGAGGGGAGGAATTCCACCTTCTCTAACAAGCAATCCTCGATTTGTGACGCTTCCTACACAGAGCTGAAGCAAAGTGACAACTGCAAATTCCTTACACTTTTCACTTCCATCTTCAATGGCTTCAACCAGAGAAGGAATCCCACCTTCTTCAACAATAGCCTCTCGACCAATCTCAAGTCCCGCTAAACTACTCAGAACAACCAGCGCTTTTTCCTCTAACCCACTTCCTTGTTCACTCACAAGAGCCACTAATGGCCTCACCACACCGGCGCAAACAGCTCTCTCTTTGTTCAGTTTCACTGAACATAACTTGTATAGTGTTGTGAGAGCATCTTTTTTACCTCTATTTGAACCGTTTATCATCAAGGAAACTAATGGAGGTATCGCCCCAGCAGCCCCAATTGATAGTTTGTACTCTTCAACTAAAGCTAAACTCAGTAACGCGCAGGCAGCGTTTTGCTTGGAAGTTTCTGTTCCTGTTTTCAACACATATATTAAGGATTTAACTGCGCCTGCGTTTGTTATCATGCTCTTGTTGCTTTCTTGAAGGGAAAGGTTAAGTATTGCAGTGACAGCATGTTCTTGGGTCATAGCATCTGAGCATCGAAGAAGCGGAATTAGTGCAGGAACTGCACCAGATTCACCGATCAGAATGCGATTATCCGCTCGATTTTTTGCTAGAAACCTTAATTTCGCCGCTGCGGATCTCTGAACAGCAATCGACGCTGCTTGTAAGCCATCAACGCAGAGCTTGACAGTAGGCTGAAGATCTTCAGGTGATATACTTTCAATAATCTCCGATGAGAATGTTTCCCTGTCTAAAAATCCAGAACAAGGCTCTGGCTCCGGTTTAGGGCTAAAACCCCCAATCTGGCCTGGATCAGGTAAACTAGCCAAACGCTGAAGCTCACCAGAAATATCACTTGAATACGCAGAAAAATCACTAAACGCCCCAGAAATCTCTAGAATCTCACCAATATCCGTAGAAGCAGCCTTGGAATTGCTTGAAGATTTGTTAGCGAGCTCCCCGAGGTGTATATCGATATCGGAATCAGTTAAATTATCGGCATCATAAGACATCTCCTCTGGAGGCTTGTAGAGGTTAGATCGAATAGTACGCATTGAACGCCCCATGGAACGGGTTATCCTCGCCGAAGACGGCGGCGGCGTGTAATAGTAGTACGGAGTTTGAGAATAAGAAGAAGAAGAAGAAGAAGAAGATATGTGGGGGTTGGAATGAGAGGATTCCTGCATTGAAACCATCGCGATAAGCTTGTGGTGGTTGTTCTTCTTCTTCTTTTTCAAGGAATTTTCATGGTGAGGAGAAGGCAACAACAGGGAGTGCCCAAGAAATACAGTACAGGGATAAGACTCAGAGTGGCAGCTTTTTGTAAATAAATGATATATATTTGTTATATATTATTATTAGGTCTACTTTTGTACCTTTATTTACTTTTTACTGCCAAAGGTTATTTAATGAATTAAGTTTATTTAATATGTAATTATCTTTAATTTATATCTAATAAATAAGAAACTTCGAGTAAGACAGGAGGATATTCTTGTCAAGATTTTTGTACATGGACCACTCCGCTAGGTGAATTAGGAATTTAGGAGCATGACGTTAAAATAATTAAAATTAAATTTATAATTTGATTTAAATCATTTTTTATAAATCATGTCATCAAAAAGATTTTACTCGATCTCAAAATTAGAATTGTGTATGGGTTCTTATGCTTGTTTTTTTCTATCTTCTAAAACCAAACTGATTTAATCTGCTCTTACGTTTAGATTTGACTCTTAAATTTGATAAATTTTCATATCAATCTAAATATTTATTTCGATATCAGTCAGTATATTAATTATTATAGTTACAAAAAATGTAAATTTGTATTTATTTTATGTCAAAACACCAAAAACTAAAAAATGGCTATTCTTTATTGAGTGGTGTTTGTAATTGACCCATAATATTTAAAATAGTGTAAATACGGTGCCCCAAATGTTTGTAAATTGCATACAAAACCCCCGAAGTTGATATAATGTGCGCGGTTGGCCCTGAAACTTTTAAATGTTGTAAACATTGTGCCCTCAAAGTTTGAAAATTGTGTGGTTGGCCCATGAACTTCCGAAACCGTTTATATTTGACCCTTATACTCGTTAATATTTTAATCGTTCGATAGTTTATATTTGACTCACTAACCTTGAAAAGATGTTATGACTATGTCACTATTTACTCGAGGGACATTTTCGAATGGTTTTGAAACTTCGGGGGCTTCTCACGCAATTTACAAACTTTGGGGGTATCACTTTTACACTATTTTAAACATTATGGGTCATCTATGCATTTTTCTTATTCTTTATTAGAATGAAGAACATGATATTATAATATATTTTTTTATATTTATATTTGTATTTCAACAATAATATTTATTGTTATTGTTACTTAGTTATTAAATGAAACCCTTAAGAAAAACAAATAATAATACAATACATATATTTCAAATATTTAAATCACAAAAAACGGTTCAAATATGATCGAGTGTGATCTAAACCGGCTTGAACAGAACCGCTAGAAAAATTGTTTGATTCTGGTCCAGCTTTATAATATAGGTTTATATCATATGGAATTATGTAAATTAATAAATAAATAAAAATTAAATCTGAAATATTCGGGTTGTTTGGTTCTATTGTGGCCGTTGCGGTGCGATTATCGAATCATAATTTTATTTTCAACTACCAAATAATCTAAACAATTACGGTGATCATACCAAGATTTTGGAGGTCATAGGGTAATGTCTTGATACATATGATCAATCCACCGTGATTTTGTCAATTATAAAATTACCCTTCAAAGTTAATTTAATTCATGTAAAATCAAATTCTAACCAATTTTATTCTTTTTTCACAAATATTACTCCATTTTTCCAAGTTGTTGTGGATCTGCATTTTTGTTTCTTATTGAATTTATAGAATTCATGAAACACTTGTAAAGTTGATATTGACCGTCCGTCGTATTTTACCATTCCTCATAATTGGTGAAAAATTTTGATACATTTTAATTGAAATCACTATGTATTTATAAATTATTTTACTACAAATATAATTTATGTTTTGCAAATATATAATTTAATATGATGGCATTTTTTGCAAATAATTTTCTAAAATCCGATCATAATTATGACGGTCACCACACCTCACATTTTTTCTAAATGCTAAACTAAACAACTCAATTATTAGAATGATTGAATCAATAGTTACTACCATTATATCTCTTACTAAATTATATCTTAACAACACTGTAATTTTATATTACCACATGAAAGTTGTAAGATCGAGCGCACAAAAGAGTAATAGTGACCTCATCCAAATTGACCATAATTAAAATTATTGGTCAATTTCATACCTGTTCGTTTCGGTCAAATAGCCCCTTGCAAAATTTCTATTTGTGAAGTAGCCTGAAAAGTGTTGAATAAATGACCTGTTTTTGAAAATTATTTACTAAATAATCTATCTTTAATAAAAATAAATAAATAATTTATATATATTAAATAAAAAGTAAATAATAAATTATTTTTTTATATATTAAACAATATTTTCGTCCGAAATTTCATACCGGTTCGAACCGATACGAAATATTAATATTTTTTATTTTTTTTTCAATCGACCTAGAAATACCCGGGTTTCGTCTTGGAAACCCAGTACCGATCCAAATACCGATCCGTCCGATTTTTGTCGTATCGTCCGGTATAAAAACATGGATATTAAGATCGAATTGACTTTAACGAGTTTGAATTCAAAATATTTACGTTGTAAACATAATTAAATTCGTTTAATAAATCGTAAGAATTTTATGAAAGTATATGTTTCGATTCGGGCCATATGACTGATATATCGATCGATAACATGTATTTCACATGTCACCAGATATAATATTTTATCAATATTTTCATATCGTAATTTAATTGATTTTAGCAAAATCTTACAATTTATTAAACGAATTTAATTATGATTACAACGTAAATATTTTGAATTCAAACTCGTTAAAGTCAATTCGATCTTAATATCCATGTTTTCATATCGGATGATACGACCACCAGACGAATTGGTATTTGGACCGATACCAGATTTCCGAGTCGGAACCGGGTTTTTATAGATCGATCGGGAAAAAAATATTAATATTTTGTACCTATCCGAACCGGTATGAAATTTCGGACGAAAATATTGTTTAATATATAAAAAATTAATTTATTATTTATTTTTATTTAATATATATAAATTATTTATTTATTTTTATTAAATGTAGATTATTTAGTAAATAATTTTCAAAAACATATCATTTAGCCAAACACTTTTTCGACACAAACTATTTGGTAAATAGAAATTTTGCAGAAGGCTATTTGGCCAAAAAAAACCCCATACCCTATTATATTGATTAGATTTTTTTACACGTTATTAAAAATTATTTTAAAAAATACCCCTAGTTAAAAATGATTCTAAAAATTATTTTTAAAAATTATTTTAAAAATGATT